>JABFER010000261.1:0-15195 GCA_013618295.1 Fusarium armeniacum | reverse complement strand
CCCCCCCCCCCCCCCCCCAGGTACTCCAGTATTACTGGAACTTTGTAGAGTTTCAACGATGGAGTTTCCCGTAACAATGATTGAGCACTTCTTTTTATAAACCGTCGACTATATCCGTACCGAGCTAAGAGTATTGTTAGGTTCGATAGCTCCCAGCTACGGCTACCACGGCTGTCCCAATTCGAACTAGATTGATGATGTCTTGCCTAGTAGCTGCAACTAAGAAATGTGTCCCGTCTGTAGGTAAGTACTTCTTTCTGTAGTGTACCTAGGTACTGAGTAAGGTGCTAGCTACCTAATTGCTTGCATTGTTGGATTGTAGGTTAGTAGGCATCGTTGATCAACGCTGATTAAACTTTGCCACCACTTGACGAACTATTTCAATAAATTAATCAGCGCTTTTGCATGAATTTTCAATTCACTATACTTCGAATCAATTCAATCTCTTCCCTCTCTTCTTCTATCGTTCTCTTCCCCCTTGTCTTATTCTCTGATCGCCCGTGTCACTCGGAGATATACCCTCTAACCACTGCGTAACTGACCCTTGCCTTAACCTCTCCCTTACTCCAGGGATCAGCCTCCACAGTCGCATTCCGTCATAGTGGTGACCTACCTATAGTACCTAAAAACTACTAAGGAACGGTACATGTGCTAAGTAGACTGGGTTGACCCGAAATCTTCTCACTACCTATCTGTCTTTCTGTCTCTCTCTGTCTCGCCTCGAAGGGGGGGCCCGCAGATACCTGGGATAAGGATAACCCAGCCAAAGCCCAGATCAACCTATAATCGCAATTCCCCTCTAGCTTTTTTCTCTTTCCCATCTTCATCAACACAACCACTTTTCTCTTCATTTTTTGTTTGTTCTGTTTCTAGGCCGTCTATTTCATCATGGGTATTCTTCAGAAGATGGCTTGGTCCAAGAGTACCAGGATCAAGGTCATGATCGCCATCGACACTGTCTTTTTCCTCGTCGAGATCGTCTCTGGTTTCCTTGCCCACTCTCTTGCTCTCATGGCTGATGCCTTTCACATGGTACGCCGATTAACTTCCTTGTCGCACAACGCGCGAACCAATTAACAAACGGAAACTAACTCTGCATAGCTCAATGATATTATCTCCTTGGTCATCGGTCTCTGGGCTGTGTCTGCCGCGCAAAAGACTTCTACTGATGAGTTCACCTTTGGCGTATGTTTAAACCCAATCGCAACAACCTCAAACATCGAATTGCATGACTAACTGTCTTCCAGTGGGTTCGCGCCGAGATTCTAGGTGCCTTCTTCAACGCCGTCTTCCTTATCGCTCTTTGCGTCTCCATCGTCCTCGAAGCCCTGACCCGATTCATCGAACCCCCGGAGATCGACAACCCCAAGCTCATGCTCATCGTCGGTACTACTGGCCTACTATCCAACTTTGTCGGCTTCTTTGTCCTCGGTGGCCACGGTCACTCTCATGGACCTGGTGACCATGATCACGACCATGACCATGGACATTCGCACGACCACGCCCACGATGCCGAGGAGGGCAACGCCGGCTACCACGGCGCTCTTGCTGATGAAAGCGGCCGCGCCGCTGAGGTTCTACCCGAGGCTGTCATGCAACGCGCAAATGGTTCCCGAAAGTCCAACGGCAAATCCAACGAAACCAACCGACACTCACGAGGCCGCGACTATCATCGATCCAGTAGGAGTGGACATTCCCGTTTCGCTAGCCTGGATGACTTGAGTATCCACCCCGCAAGTTTCCGACAGAGCATCATCGAGGCTACCCGAGGAGGCGAGGCCACGAGCGAGAGCGAAACCGACGCCGAGAACTCTCTGATCATGGAAGAGAATGAGGCGAATGAAGAGTCTCCTCTCCTGAGGGGCGTTGCCAAGAACGGCTCGTCTCTAGGCCACAGCAAGACCGGATCGCACTCCCACTCACACTCCCATTCTCGACGACCCCGACGAGACTCAAGCGTTCATCATGGCCACCACCACACTCTCCCCAAGGATGCCAAGAAGAAGGACAGCCACGGTCACAACCACGCTGATATGGGTATGAACGCCATGATCCTCCACGTCATTGGCGATATGCTTGGTAACATTGGTGTCATGGTTACTGCTCTTATCATCTGGCTTACCGACTGGCCTGGCAAGGTCTACGCCGATCCTGCCGTCTCCCTGTTCATTACTGCCATTATCCTGAAGACATGTATTCCTCTTACCAGAGGCACTGCGCGCGTTCTTCTGCAGGCCACCCCCGAGCACATCAGCGTCCCCGAGATTCGACAAGACATCGAGGCTCTCCCTGGTGTCATCACCTGCCACCACATCCACGTTTGGCAGCTCTCAGACACCAAGCTCGTCGCAAGCATGCACCTCCAGGTTTCCTTCCCTATTGACTCCCACAGCGGCGAGAAGTATATGGAGTTGGCTCGTCGCGCTCGCAAGTGCCTCCACGGTTTCGGCATTCACAGTGCTACTATACAACCCGAGTTTTGCTTCGACGCCAAGCACGCTCATGATTCCGACGCTGCTGCTCTTACCCTCGATGGCGCAGCTGACTTAAACAAGGGGGATAGCTGCCTCCTTGAATGCATCGACGACTGTCAGGCGCAGGGCTGTTGTCCAGCCGACTCTTCATCCAAGGCTTCATCTACAAGACGAGCTAGTGAATCGTCGCATAGCCCTACCAGTCCTCATGCACACGAACACAGTCACGACCACAGTCACGATCATAGCCACAACCACTAGCACTGAGTCGCTCCGGTTGTACCTCTGGATTCTTCTATCTCAGACTCTTGCTCTCTGATATTCAAAGCCTAGCATTGTGGATGTACTGGCTCTAATTCTCTCGCTATTACATTCCGTATACCAAGTAATTTTCTTTCTTTTATGTCACTAAACACAAAAAAGCGTTTGGCGTTCTATCGTGTCGGGTTCTCTCAGCTAGGCATGGAACTATCTTTGTTGAGCAGCGCTTTGCACGAGACGTTGGGTGCAGGTTAGAGAAGCGTGGTACTTCTTTTTGCTGTATGATAGATAGTGGTTGATAAACATTGATTCTCTTTGTAGTATTGTACTCGCTTTTGTGGTGTTATGATGTTGTGGTGTGATTCAAGAGTACGATCGGTGTTGTATAACGTTATACTATCAAGGAGAATATGGCACAGTATTCGATGTAATATGCTACCTAGGTAGGCGCAGGAAGAAGAAACAGTCCGTTCTTGTAAAACAAGGACGAGACTACACAGCATGATAGCCCTAGGGTATCAGAGAAACTGGCAGCTAGAGGCGTAAGAGACGAAACTAATACGCCAGTTTATGCTGTTTAGACTACACTCTTAGGTGATTTATTTTTATGTCCTAAAGCTTGAAGGTCAACCTTTCTGCTACCTATTAGTCTAGCTACAGTACTATCGCCATGATACAACACCCTATGTATGCAATCATATATCATCCATTTTTCTACACCGTTATTTTGTCGTAACCCTCGCTCTTCAAATTTTCGTCAATCTTCATAATACATGGTTTCGTTCACGCTTAGAGATAAGAAATCAAGCTCGACGGTTCAAGCCTGGGGTGGAAGAACGAGCTCATCTCGACTGCCAACCTCGATAGAGCCCGCCTCGCCCTTGAATTGGTATTCGACACGGAGAACCTTGTCCTGGCCTGGTGCAGGGTCCCAGAACCCCGGCAGACGGCTCTTGCGTACTCCTTGAGGAATCACCAGGGCAGGTCCGTTGGCGTAAGAAGGTTCACTGACCAAAGCCGCAACAGCGACAGTCACATCAGCAACTTCATCACCTGAGCCGAGTGAACCATCTTCACTAGGGACACCGAACCTCGCACTGAGGATCACAAGGCCTTTGAGAGTCATCTGACCCTTCTGACGAACTTCAACTGGCTGTGCAAGAAGCGTAGTGATGTTGTCTGCTTCAAATCGGTGTTGGGTGATTGCGACTGGTTTCTCGGGTGAGGAGATATCCAAACGACTGCGTCGATGCGAGCGCATAGTCTGTTGACGGCGATAGCTAAGGCCAAGTTGCACCGCAGCTAGACCGGCGAATGGCAAGGCGCCAGCCCAGAAGAGCATGTCGGGTCCGAGCAGTGATCGCGGAGCGATGAGTAGCGGGACACTTATGCGTTGTCCAAGACGAGACCAGTAGACTGAGAGATGAAGATTGTGTATACTCATACCAACTTCAATACCGATGCGCGCAAAACGACCAACAGACCAGAGGTTGCGGACAGCCAAGTATTGATCCTGGAATCTGTTTGAGCAGAGCTCTGCCTCTAGACGTGCTGCTGCAGGCATGCCAGGGTCCAATGACGTTGGCGGAGCTTGGAAAGGCAGAACCAGATCCTTGCTATATCTTATAGCACCAGCCGCGGAGACAGGAGAGGCAGAAGCAGAGATAGCCCATGTTCCATGCTGGCATGTGTTGATCTCGTAATCGAGACCTCGAATTCCACCCTCGTCACCAGGGGTATCCGACGAACCTGGAGCTGGCAATCGGTCTGACTGTCCTGTTCGGAAACCTAGTTCTATGCTGGGGGTAGCCCCAGGCGCTTCGGCGTTGAAGAAGTCCGGATTTATTGTTGAGTGCTCAGAGAAGAACCGGGAGTACTGTTCAGTGCCGAAGGACCAGTCACCACTATCTGCGCGCAGGAAACCAGTACCATGGCGCAGATTCTGATAGAGCCCGAGAGCAACACGGGGTTGAAACGCAGTAGAATCCCGAGAAGATTGTATGCTAGCTTCAGCAATGGTAGGCTCAGTGAACTTGGGCAGTAGGAAGTGGTGGTAGAGACGGCTTCTAGCTGTCAGTTCAGGCAAAACATCCGCCTCGAGCTCAACAGCCGTCTTTATCCATCTAAACTTTTCTGGCGAGGGCGAGAGCTTGCGGTTGAGGAACTCCTGTCTATATTGAAGGGTGGCCAACGGCGCAAACTTGTTCTCGACAAGCTGCATAAGCCTATGCCTCGAAATTGTCAGAGGTAGAAGAGGCTGATACCGATCGTACAAGATTGATGTTGGCACTGATGAAAGATCCTTCGAGATACCATAAGTAGATCCGGTAATGGTCACTGTGGGGGTAGCCACTTGAATACCAGGCTGCGACGGATTGTCAATTACCTCCTTCTCGCTCTTTGAAGCAAGGCTCTCTATCCGTGCAATTTGAGGCTGCACCAGCTTCTGTATTTCTGGAAGCTCGATCGTGACGGAATGGCTCAGAGCAAAGTCCAGGATTTGAAGCTTTGGTCTGCCACCAATCGACTCAGATGCATCCAGTCGAACACCCAAATCGGAGTTGGTGCTGATACTGCTCTGTATGCGGTCCCGAACAGCTTCTTGGAACGCGACTTCGTATTCAGACTTTACGGCTCCCATTTCTTCAGCTCGCACAAACTGGTCCACGTCGTATTGCGCTCGGCGCACTGGATCAATGAGCGTCTCAAAAGCATCTTGGACCCGGAGAAACTGTTGACGAGCAACTGGACGCAGATGCGCAGGGTAACTGTCAGGATAAAAGAGAACAAAGAGACGGTAGTATGCGTTTCGGATCTGTTGTTGCGAAAGCTCTTGTGCGTCTTGTGGAAGACAAAAGAGGTCATAATAGTTGGAATCTGAAACATGCAGACTGGGTACAGCATTGCCGATTCCATGTAATGTATCGTCGTTTCCTTCTGTCGAGCTTAAAGCAACCTTTTCATCGTCTTCTGAGTCTTCGTCATCGGAGTCGTCATCATCATCGGAGTCTTCCTCGTCCTCGTCCTCATCCTTGTCTTCGTCCTTTTCTTCGTCTTCCTCATCTTCATCGTCGTCCTCCTCCTCGTCGTCTTCATTGATTCCTTGGTCATAGATGGAACTCGCATCATCGTCCCAGAGGTTGAAGTCTTGTCGGGTAGCAGCGAACTGCTCATTGAGAGAAAAGCGAGACGAAGCAGCTCTTAAAGATCGAGCAGAATTCGCGGCTGTTGGATACGAATAAGGACTATTGGTAGGATAGGTTGGAGCAGCTGCGGGATAAGAAGTTGGACCGGTCGAGGGATGACGATGACGAGGTTCTTCGTAGTTGGCTGAGGAGCGTGCTGAAGAGCGGACGGATGAGTTCCTCGAGCTGCGGTGGGGTCGAGCGCGGGGTACTCGAAGGCTATCGCGATCACGGTCACGACGACTACGTCTGTCGGTCATGATGATTGATTGATGGTGTTGCAAGACAAACAACTCTCCATTGGGGAACCAGAAAGGTAGGATATGAAAGGGAAAGAGGCACAAACGCAAGACGAAATAAACAAAAAAACAAATACGAAGAGCTGTCACCGCCTCGGACTGGCGGCAAAGTGGAAGGCTCGCCAATCACGATGATATGGAAGCGGATGGATCATCCAAAGGCCTCTCCTCTCGCACGATCAAAAGGTGGGTTGATCCATTGTTGGGAGAATTTTGGGGCTGCCCAAACTCCACTAGCAGATACAGTAGCTTATAGCACTTGCAGTGAGATGCATCAAGTTGCAGGGTCATGAACAACCTAGGTACCTATCTAGAGAGGACAGTGAGATGCATCCATGCTTGGTGGTACATCATTGAATGAGAGACTGGATCTTTCTCAGACCATGCATCCCCAAATCTTACTATGTGACACATGTCCTGGTTATTGAGAAGCGATTCGTTAATCTCCAACCTCACGTTTTACTACAGCATTTATTTACATCCCGTCGTCATTGTTGCCAGTTAGCCGGGCAGTCCCGCCTCGGGCGATCGAACAGCTCTAGATCCACTAGATTACCCCATATTTACAGGGGAGAAACTCACTAAAAACATGCTGAACATGTGGCAGCGTTGGATATGGCCATTACTAGTGGGGTAACCTGGACTTCATGTTTTAGACCGCCCAGCCTACCAGCCTCCAACTTATAGATCTCTTGTGAACTCGTCAAGAACCAATAGAAGCATTGGCTAGCGAGTTTAGAAAGTCAAAACAAGGATCAATTGAATCACCATAACCTTGTCCTGCGAGATGTGACCGAGGATAGTTAAAGCCTACAAGGATACTAGGACGAATGACGAGAAACTAGCAATAACAATAACAATAACAATAGCCAATGTTGCTGTCATGATTTGGGGACACGACTCGAAGCCATCTCCACCAAGCAAACATATCATGGTTAATCCTCACATCTGCCACGCGGCACTCATAAGTCTTCTTCCACGACATTCGACTTAATCTCGGGTCTTTGGATTTCATCATGCACCAAATATAATATGCAAACCATCAACGGCACTGTTTGTCATGTATGTTATGCATTCTAACAAGCTAAGCAAGGATCTGGTTTTCCCCAGCGTCGATGGTCACTGCTCATACCTTAGATACATGGTTGTGATATCAACAAGGGGTGCCAACGATAATTCTAAGCGAAACAGACATCCACATAATAGCTTACTACCCTAATAGGCAATGGAAAAGCTGACTTCTAAGCTTGAGGCTATAATGATAAAAGAGTTAAAACTAGCCTGAATAACATAAGATAACCTATTGATTTTGTCACTTATACCTCAAGCGGCTAAATTTTCTAGTACCCTGAGAGACGACCCTGCCAGATAGAATTGGAAGCAAGAGCTAAAGGTGGATTGTGTTTCATCTAATAGTAAATTACAGTGGTAGAACAGACTAGAATGATATTATTATGAATCTTGCAACTTATAGCAGAATTTATTGAAGTAGGTACGTAGATATCTATACTCATAAATCATAGACCCTTAGACTAGTCAGTATAAAGTCGTTATATAAGGTTGCCATTGACGGCGCCTTGGTCTCATGGCTTACAACAGGTTAGACGAGCAGTGAAGGGGGCTGTTATTTTCAGTAATGAATCCCAAAAGTCAAAGAATAAAATATCGAGAAGCGTGGAAGGAACTGTATTGCAATGTGGACAAGTGCACTTTCAAGGAGGTAAATACTTTGAGATTCAAGTCTGATAAGTAACTGATGTTTCCTCGTAAATCCGGAGACACCACCATGCCAACCTCGAGAACGAATTGATGCTATATCCCCAGGTACTACCGAAACTGTAAAATGACTTAGGGAGACACTAGAAGGCAAGGAGTGGCTATCAAATGGTAATGATTCTAATAACTCTTCTGACAGTTGTCAAGGTGGTGATGATCTATCTAGAGGAAGTGGCACCAACCTAGGTACTCGTTGTCCTTCTGCTACTGTAGCTTAGATCAGACTTGTCCATCTACATTTGTATCATTAGTTTGGTCGATTGCAGTTGTTTGTTTGATTAGACCCAGTACTGCTCGTTCATTTACGCCTGTCTTTGAACATCAAGTTCTCTGCCCCTATCTAGTTCGTCTATAGCTCATGCATTGTGTGCATTGTTCACCATACTAAATTTGCTTGAACCAGATATTATGTTCTTAATTATCAATTTCTGTTCAACTAACAATGTAGCATGTTCGGCCTATAGTGGATGAACAGGTGGTTTGTTCTCTTATGCCTGAAGAACAAAAGGCATTGTGTTGTGAACTAAATGCTACAATTGCGATAGATGCTGCATATTTAAAGGGGCTTCTATCTGTCAATATTCTTCCACCAAACTCATCATTCACAGATTTGTATTTGCTGACAAGATCCAAGTTTCTTTACAAACATCGTCAAGCCGGTCTAGACGGTAAACACCACCTAAAGTTTCTTACGGCTATTCAGCAACTCGAATCACCCAAAAAAAATCAACTCCCCCTTCTCTCAAAATGTCTTCTTTTCAAACCAGACAGATCTCACCCCCTGGGTTCAGGATCTGCATACCTATGAGCAGCGACATGGACCCAGAGCGATACGTCTGCCAGATCAACATCAGGGACCTTGAAAGATGGAAGTATGAAATTACTCCAAAGCGACGTGCTAATCATGTGAACAGGGTCTCTCAAAGTACCGGTGCAATCAAAGGTAAGTGGGAATTGACCAACTCGTCTTACCCGCTAGATGAGGCTATGGACCCGTCCGAGTACTCGCCTGTTCCCATCCCAGACTCGCCTGCCAGTGCATCCTCGTGCGACTCGCCAATGTACACACTTGACGAGATGCGTCTGCTCATGCCTGGAAAGGAGGATGATATTATCGACGCCGAAACCATCGCGGAGCGAATGAAAACGAGTCTGATTCTTGAAGGTAAGTTGACTCCCCCCCCTTGCCGCGACTACGAAGGTCCTCTTGCTGCTTGCTTCCGAGTTATGGCCATTGAGGAACAACGTAATGGAATTCGCCGTACTGTATTCGGACGGGTCAAGGAGACTCCACAGTCTCGTCTTGCTAAGGATGCTCCCAAGGGATGGGAGCATCTCTATCCCATCATCTACGACGGACTGAGAGGGTTTGGCGGATCCAGATTCCCTCGGTACCATCCCGGCCAGCGAGCTTATCTCCTCACCCGAAAGTACAGATCCGGTATGTATATCGTGTGTAAGATTCGAAACCTCAGCGCTTGCTCGCAGAGGGAAATCATGAAGCTGTTTAGTGGGATCGAAGGCAAAGGACGGAATGACATGATCTATATTGCCAACCAAGATGAAGAAATTCCCTACCGTTTCGATGCTGAGGAGATTGATCACATTGACTGGCAAGAGTCTTCCTAGTTAGGTATTAAGGAGGGAGTGTGGGAAAGGGGTTCTGGTGAGGGAGGGTAAGGAGTTCAAGGTTGAATTTGTGTAGGAATAAAAATTGCATTCATGCTAATCGTCTGTACTCAAAATACCGATGTCGTAATCTCAATTCGTCAGTTTTAAATGTCTTAAAATCAGTTCCAGTCCAAGACTTATATCGTATTCAAGTATAGTTACTTCCTTTAGTACCAAGGTAGGTTCAAGTGAGCATAAAAGGCCGGCGTTGGGGCAGCTGGCCGCAACAACGTCGATTTTGCTTGTACTCCTTCCTACAAGCTATGACGGGACTGTCCCTTCTGAAGACAGCAGACAAATTGTATGGCTTGCAACTTATTCAAATCAAACGGATCACAGGTGATCAGAAAACAGGCGCAGCTAACGACGGATAGCAATGCTGTCCTGTTATCGAACAATCTCATTCTCTCCGGGGCTTGACATCGAAATTACCCCTCTACAAGTGCAAGACATCTGTATATGGATATTTAAGCTGATATAAAACAGCGACAAGTTCATCCTGGTCATTGGAGAGTATTTACCAGGAGTCCCTCCCAATCCTGAGCAATACAAACTCCCAGATTCGTCGAGTGATTTTCATCACAGACGCAATTCCTTCATTGCGACTCAATAAAGGTCTGCTCTCGTAGTCGTGGATATCAAGGCCAAGAGGGTTGTTCTCAATCGTCTATTAAACTGCCAGGATGGACTTTGGACTGCTGGCCCTCTTTCCAAGAATGTTGCTGAGCAAATACACTTCTACTCTGAGTTCACTACAGGTATCCCAGCAACGGAAAAGGACAAGACAGAATCGATGCACAGGCTACTTTAATATATTCCGCTGTACAAGTCGCAAGACGTACAAGTATCTCTCTCTGTATTGCTCCGCCACTCTGATTTACTGTACGATGGAAACCCAACCCCTATACACTCTGCAGTGATTCATTGCCAAGCGAATAATTCTACATCTGCCTGAACAAGATAACAGAAATCTTAATGAGCACTGATTCAGAAAGATCAGCTCGTTGCCTGACTTCGTCTGCATGTGTATACCTGCCTGCGAGTTCTTCATCCTCCGCGCTCTCCCAGAGAATCTCTTCAACCTCCAGCACCACACTCATATTGAATCATCCTTTCACAACTGCGCCTCTATCTGTTCATTCTTCTTGGTTGTATTCGCGACGTTATTTTCTCTAGTTGTGGCTATGGACGAAATCCCACTGGACTGCCGCTGCTTGATCAGCTAGCTGCTTCTTTAACAAACAAGATCATTCGAATCGTGTGTTGACTTGCAAACGCTTCTGCGACTACTTTGATTAAAGCTACCGGAGAGAGGTAAAGTTTTCCGGCTTCGTGGATAGCCTCTGTCCCATATTTGAGTTCTTTCTTGATGAGAAGTATAGCCTGAAGCATATGATTATCGGTACGCCTACATCAGGTTGTCAGAACAATTGGCCTCTATAAGCATAAGAGACGAAATAATTAGGTCAGTCTATGCTGCTTAGGTTAGACCTTTTCGGCTGTTCGTATTTATATCTATATCCTAAATCTCAGAGGCCAACTTTTCTAGAACCCAGTAGGCCTATTTTCTTGCTTTTCTTGCAATCGGCATAATTGCTAACTTGCTTGTATACCTAGAAAGGCGACCATTTACATAGACAATGGGGCTTATTTCACGTCGCCTTCCCACTCCATGAAGCTTCTTGTTCGTAGGCTCTTGAAGATGGCCAACGCTAACGTAATCAACCTGAAGAATGTGTTGCTCGATACGGGCCGGATACGAAGATCAAAACGGCTCAAGTCTATGTACTCAGCCCGGCCACCTTCACTCGAGTTATGCTCCCAGTAGTTAGTTTTCCACCAGTCCAATGGAAAGACAAACAGAATACATATTATCATGTTCTCCCCTATTTTGCCCTTGCTTCTCCAGTGACATCCAAGTACTTGATAACGAACCTCCTATCCCAGCATCGCATAAACCAGAAGCTTAAGCATGCAGAAAGACAGTTGTACCTAGAATACCTGTCAATTAATCACTCATGCGCACAACATCCATCACACCTGTCAAAGCACCCAGTGTCAACTTCGACAGCATCGATTGGAACCACGACAACTATCCTCAGCGCATCAATAACACCAATCAAAGCGCCTACCCAGCTCTCGGGAGCAGCGTACAAGCTCTGGCAGGAGAACTACAGGCCGCAGTCAGGGTCACGGAAGTACCTGCAAGCATTTTAACCATGGGCCTTTTCTTTGGCCGCGTTGTATTGGATGGGCCGGCCCTTGTCGACCAGTCTCGGGCTGAGATGCTGACTATCTACCTGAGTAAGCCTGTTGGTCGAGGTCTAGTGGCCTTCTTATCTTGGATATGTTTATACAGGAGGCAATTATCCCTTGGCGTTTCAATGAGGATGCATCTTGGACTTGGAAGGCTGCAGTACTGGTTCACCGAAGAGGGACACGCGCTCAAGATATGACAACAACAATAACAATCTACCTGAGATAGAGTCATATTAACGTCAACAAATTACATGTCGAGCCCATCTAACCTATAGCACCAACACACACGCCCACGGGCCGTAGCGTCCAAGCCGTCCATCCTTCTCGCTTGCCCTGGCCTCGTCGAGCGAATTGCTTTGCTTCTCTTCAGTTTCTCTCGATTGCGCTGCGCCGTAGAACCTGAGAAGCGCCCTGTTCCTGTTCCTCAAGGACGAGTGCATCCCGTTTGTTGTACGAGGAGGCAAAAAAGCGCACTTGCGCGACGTCGTACAGCGGCTCGTGAATAGTTCAACGAACATATATCCCATGTACTCAGATGTGTTGGGCCGTTCAAATCGGGTGATATCTTGTAATGCCTTGATTTACAGCCCTATAGCTGTGCTGATAATGCTGTATGTGTGGATGTACCTCAGGCTCAGGGTAGGTAGGTAAGCCAGGGTCGTAGCACACCAAAACACGCTCAAAGGACCGAAGTTGATATGCACCATTGTTGACTTTTGGCACTGTACTTGTGCTAGTTTCACTTGAACGAGGCATAGAGTATTGAGAAAAACACCGCAAATGAGCAGATTTCCATGTTTCCCATATTCCTTGGCAGCAATAGATCGATGAAGCAGAGCAATCGCCGATTAAGATGTAATTCGTATGCAAGCATGCGGGTCTGTGCTGTACAGTAGCTTCAGCAGTAAGAGCAGGGATTCTATCCCATATCCCAGATTTCCACGAGAATCGATTGCCAGGTATGGGTCTGTTTGCGCAAGGCCCTCAGGGTATCAGAAGAAATGGCCGCTCGATAAGTGGATGACAAAACTAGTAGGTCAGTTTATGGCATTTAGACCAGAGGCTTAGTTTATTTATTTTTGTATCCTAAAGCTTAGAGGTCATTTTTTCTGCCACCCACTAGAAGGCCAAGAGAGCTGTTTCAGGCTGTTCTTCAGCTGCACCGCGTATCAACAAAGAACCATTGACCTTTGTATCTGATAGCATGATCATGTATGTGTCCTCTATTGGATCAAACTCGTGTAATTGAACCGTCTACATGGATCATGGGTGAAATACTCATACGCTGGCAGCAATCCAACAAGTAAAAACAAAAAAAGGTCAGCCACACTGACTACAGCTCAGAGGGGCGAGGCCCAGCCGTGAATTAACAATGGCGCCATGTTTATCGAAATAGGGTAAGGGAGAGAGAGGGGACTCAGCCCGTCCTATCGGGGAATTCGACACCTCCGGATAGCGATCTTTCCGATTGAAAGTTTGTTTATTGTTATTGATCATTGTGCCAAATCAGAGGACACAATAGGAAGCTTCAGAGCAACAATAACGGAATAACCTGTTGAGATCCTTGCCTACCTAGCATGGGCAGTCGCACTTTTATCGTGGCGCAGTACATATTCGATGCATGCAGTAGGGCAGCTTCAGCGCACGCGAAACAGATCTCTTTCTTTGACTTGCAGAAATCGGTAAACAAGAACCATCTTCTTGGTAAATCAATGTCTAATCACAGGTAGTAAGAGATCTGTAACTGTGTTGTGTTGTCAACAATAGCTCAAGCCACAACAACGCCCCCAAGCCATAGACTATTTAGAAAACGCCATCGAATCCGTAAATGGAAGCATCACCACCATTGACTACCAAGACCAATACCATAACCAGCAAAGCCACAGGTTCTAAAGCACGAGCCAGAGTAGGTATCATATGCTGTTCTTTTCGAATCTTGGTGCTCATCGCCTCGGCCCACTCGGCACATGGTGAGTGAGCTATTTTGACAAGACCCGAGTTACATCGCATCTCTGTTTAGAGCTATTGGAACAAACATGGGGTAGGAGGATCGTGAGAACCGATCACAATCAAGGAAGAAACTAGGCTTGACAACGCACGCACGTCTTGGGGGCTTGGTGTTACACGGGCGCCTCAACGGCTAGATTGTTCGTACTCTGTATCTGTAAAATCGGCTGATTCCCAAGAGCTAGTCTTCAACCCTGAGCCTTGTTAGTTCAATCGTCGGGACTGAACTTACAGCACGCTGACAGTTGGGCATTAGATCCGACATCGCCAAGTCATTGAGCTTGCCTGTCAGCTTCCTGTCATACCCGAATTTGAGACTGCATGTCGTATCAAATCCGAGTCTTCAAGAAAATTCTTCATCTTTTTTTCTTTCTCGGTAGCCTTGAATCAAATGGATCGAATTGACTCTCAAATCGCGATTAAAAACCCCACAAGTCCATTCACAGTCCCATTTCCAGTTTCAGTGCGGGGATGAACCAAGAAAAGAAGACAACGAACCGTTCGACCGTATGACCGCCGCACGAGCCAAGGTTCGGAGCAGGGGTATAGAGAGAGAAGGCGCTCTGGCCAACTCAACGGCGAAGAAGCTTCAATATCGTGTCGCAGTTGGGATGTTTGTCCGCTACGGCAACTTGCTTTGCTACCCTTATAATCTTTGCTAGGCATGCAGTCTATTCCAGTGTTTATCCGACTCGACAGGTCGCGCGGGCCGCCTGTCATGCATAATGCTGGATTCCGCAGCAAGACAGTCAAGTTTTGGATCAAGCGAGTCTTCGGCCTCGCCTAGATCAGACCCCTCCCCTCAGTGGCTGTCGTTGGAGATTCCAGCTTCCAGCTTCCGACTTTGGTGTCTCAAAAAAGCAAACATGTAAAGGCACTCAGCCAATCAGAAGTCGTATCTCGACATCACCATCGATCCCCAACAAGGCTATGCCCTGTCAAATCTGCCAGCGCCATTCTCTGACAGCGAATTGCGTGATAGAGTTTGTTTTGTACAACTGTTGGGTCTGATCAGGGTTTCTGAACAGCGTGCCGCTTACTTGACCGCATTCCGATGCATCCGGAGTTCATAGATCATCCGCTGTGTCAATTGATCAATCGACAGTCTCGTACAACACAGCGCTGTGCTACCTACTACACCAGAGAGTACCATTATGATCCTGTTCCGCAAATCCCATGAAAATCACCATCATTAAAATCCGAAAACACCAGCATGTTCACATGCATGGGTGGATAGATAAGCGGATCTGCAGAGGGGGGGGG
>JABFER010000260.1:0-24493 GCA_013618295.1 Fusarium armeniacum | reverse complement strand
TAATAGCTCTTTTTTATATAATATAAAGATATTATAGGCTTTAGTATAATAATCTTTTAATATTAAGAGCTTAATAGAGTAATTACGTATTAATATATATAATCTAATATTTTTAATATCTTTAAGCGCTAATATAATTCTATATTTATAATCTAAGGCTTATAGATTTATTTTTATTAAAAGTAAAAAAAATAGATTTATTTTAATAAATATAGAATTAAATAAAGATATAGACCTTAATGATGCGTTAATGTTATGGGATGTGCGGAAGGGGGGGGTATATGGTGTAGTGGTGAGTTAGTCTAGCTGATAGGCTGGCTGACGAGAGTCTAGACCTAACCGAAGGGCCTATCATTATTCAGAACTTAGAAATACCTCCTTTTCCTTACGGATACGGTGTTATAGTACCGTAGTAAACTTGCTGCAATTCTTCATTCTCGTCCTGGATAGTCATAACACTGTCATGGCTTGGTTGGCGCGATGTAGCTGATAGGGTATTGTATATTTAGGCTTCGCAAATCCAGCGAAATATTGTCTAGTGGTCAGCCACTGCCCTGTGTACAACCCTCACCGGGACTCTACATTTCGTGTCTGCTCGCTATATATTGTGTTGCCATTGGCTAAATAAAGCCAATCTACTTGTGGCAGGACACCACTACGATTGACCAAGGTCAGTTAGCTCGGGCTCACAGGCCAATTAGTAGCGCAACACAAGCTTTATCATAAGTTTTGAAATGATGGGTGTATTGAAAGCTTCATGAATTCATAATTATGACGAGACGGCACGTGTTGACGAACTTTATTAAATCGTTATTCGACCCCATTCTTAAGCTTAAAGACTGTCGTGCTTCTTGTCAAATCCGCCATTAGACTTGACCTTATCCACCGATTGAACGTAGCGAATTCGTGCAACCCTATAGTTTCAGGCTTTACAACCATTCGCGATGTTGAGTTTAATTCAATCAGTTCGCTTTATAGTGCTGATGACTTCAGCTGCGTGTAAGTCGAGCCTCCAACAGACTTGTCCACAATTTGACATATTTCCCAGTTCAACGTTCTCACGTTGCGTATGCGGAGGCTCTACCATTTATCGAAGCGAGGGGGACCCCTAATGCCCCTAATGGCTATGCCCCAGGTCAAGTTTCGTGTCCCGCAACACGACCTACTATCCGTCCAGCAACCAATCTATCGACCGACGAGATTACATGGCTGGAACAACGCGATAAAAACACTATCTCAGCGATAAAAACCATTCTCAAAAGATTCAACATCGGTAATATAGACACAGACTCGTACCTGGACGGTATTGTAAGTAGTGGCGATACCCTGCCACGAATTGCCATTGCCATCTCAGGCGGAGGTTATAGAGCAATGATGAATGGTGCTGGTGCTATTGCCGCGTTTGACAATCGAACAACTAATTCCAGCAGCAAAGGCCATTTAGGCGGCATTCTCCAAGCTACAACATACCTGAGTGGTTTATCCGGGGGTAGCTGGACAGTGGGGAGTCTTTTTATCCAGAACTTTACGTCGGTTGAGTCTATTATTTCTGCAAAGAGTGGATTCTTATCAACACTTTGGCAGTTCGATGACTCGATCTTTGAAGGTTTGTTAGGGTTACACTTCTGACTGTAGACGATTCAGCTAACATATGTACGTACAGGACCAGCAGGGTTACGAAAATCACAATATTATCGTGAATTATACCAGGATGTCAATGACAAGGTCGATGCAGGGTATAATAAAAGTATCACAGATTATTGGGGAAGATCGTTGTCGTATCAGCTTGTCAATGCGAGCGACGGAGGACCAGGTACCTGTGTCTCTCTTTATCTGTTGACGTTAGAAACTAACCTGGCATACCTAGCATATACATTCTCCTCAATTGCAAACGATACCGCCTTTTCTGACGCACAAACACCAATGCCCATCATCGTTGCTATCGAACGAACAACGGGCCAGATTCAAATCGCAACCAATTCCACCATCGTCGAGTTTAATCCATGGGAAATGGGCTCTTACGATCCTGCTCTTTCTGCATTTGCCCCTCTCAAATACGTCGGTTCTTCTTTCGATAACGGTACTCTCAAACGAGGTAGCCATTGTATCGCTGGCGTCGACAATGTCGGATTTGTAATGGGCACATCGGCATCTTTGTTCAACCAAGCCTTTCTCCAGATTGACAAAGTCGACAATGTTCCAGACTTTTTGATCAAGGCTGTCAATAGCACTTTGGCAGACATTGGTGAGGAGAATAGAGACATCGCCAATTGGCCCAACCCTTTTTATAAATACAACGCCAAAAACAATTCCAACGCCGATACAACGATTTTGACACTGGTTGATGGCGGAGAGGATCTCCAAAACATTCCTTTACACCCTTTGCTGTTATCAGACCGAAATGTCGATTTAATATTCGCTGTCGATGGCTCCGCTGATACACAAAGTCATTGGCCAAATGGTACCGCTCTGGGGGCAACATATCAGCGATCAGAAGAAGGCACATCACCACAGAATAAAAACTTCCCTAAAGTCCCAGACCAGAATACCTTTGTTAATCTCGGTTACAATAAACGGCCTACTTTTTTCGGCTGTGACAACTCATCTGGCCCGCTAATTGTTTATCTCCCCAACGCACCATATACAACTCAGTCCAACTTCACGACATTTGATCTTGAGTACAGCGACACGGAGCGGAATGAGATTATTCAGAATGGATACAACGTTGCAACTATGGGGAACGGCACGGTTGATGAAGATTGGCCTGCTTGCGTTGGTTGTGCCATTTTAGCAAGAAGTTTCAATCGCACAAAGACAGCCTTACCGTCCAAGTGCGAGGATTGTTTCAACAAGTTCTGTTGGAATGGGACCACTAACGATACAACGCCAGGGATTTACGAGCCGCAAAACATTATTGAAAGTGGCGTGGGATGTGTAACGCCATTGATTAGGGTGCTGGTCGCTGCTTTGTTACTCAATTTCATAATTGCCTAAACTAAAACAATAGGTTTCGTATTTTTCCATCCTTGCATTATCATTAATAGTATCACGAAATCAGAAGTGAATAAAAGAGATCCTTCCTGAGTAGTGACCTAGAACCATTGCTCTACCCTGCGTCGCTATCACGCTAGGTTGGTATTCCTCGGGAATGGCCACAGCATTCTTCTTGTCCCTCCTCAACCATTCCTTAGTAACAAAAAGAGAGTAAGGGCGATTCGAGTTAAGCGAAGGAAAAGAAGGAGTAAAATAGTCAAGAGGAATCACGCCTCGGTCTGTCTCGATATTCTGACCATTGCGGGAAAAAGCAACTTTTTCGATCGGGACATGAGCTTCATACAACCCTTGATTGGACTTTGTCTCTGGGTCCCAAAGGCGGATAGTCTGGTCCTTGGAACTTGAGGCTATCATGCGGTTGTCTGGAGAAAAGGCAACAGAGCTGAACTGGACGGTAGCATACTTAATGATACCAGTCGGTGTTCCCTCTTTGGTCCAGAGCCGGATCGTATTATCGTCGGAGCACGTTAGGATCTGGTCCCCATCCGATGAGTATACTACTGAGGTAACGATGCCGGTGTGACCTTTCAGGACTGTGGGGGCGGCCTGTGTTCCCAGATACCACAGCAGTGCGGCTCCGTCGGTTGATGTTGTTATAAGAAATCTGCCATCGGGTGAAAACACAACGTCGATGACTTTATCCGAGTGGCCACCAAGAACTCGAACTAGTGTTCCTGTTGCAGCAATCCAAATTCTGATCGTTGCATCAGCAGAGCACGAAACCAATAAGTTTCCATCTGGCGAGAAGACAACGCGAAGCACCTCGTCCGTGTGACCGTCAAGTCGGATTGCCTCACCAGTTGCTGTATCCCATAAACTAACAGTTCCATCGGCAGTGGCCGAAGCAACTAAATGGTTATCGGGTGAGAAAGCCAAGTCGTTGATGGTACCAGAATGAAGATCAAGACTCTGGACCTCCACGCCTTCCATGAGCCACAGCCTGATTGTGCTATCAACTGAGCCAGACACAAGCAACTGTCCGTTAGGCGATACCACCATAGATGATACTCTCTGAGAGTGGCCTTTGAGATCGCTGGTCGCTAAAGTAGATGATTCAAGGTGAATGCTATCCATCATGTCACCATTACTTGATCGATCATCGTCTGCAAAGTCCTCAAGCGTTCCGGAAGATTTCCATGTCTTTGTATCCCAAAGACGAACTTCATCATCAAAGGAACACGATGCAAGGATCCTTCCATTAGGCGAAAAGGCAACGGCGTTGATACCACTTGTATGAGATGTCAGGGTATGCAATAGAGCCCCATTGATTGCATCCCAAATTTTGACAGTCTTGTCATCAGATCCCGAAACAATCAGATTTGCATCAATTGAGAAGGTGACTGTTCTGACTCTCATAGAATGTCCCTTGATGGTCAATGTTCCGGTTCCAGAAGCTGTGTCCCACAGGCGAATGGTCATGTCGTCAGATCCCGAGAGGACCTGTTTACCATTAGGTGAGAATTTGGCCGAATTGACACAGTCAGAGTGACCATCGAGGATTGCAGTAATCTCCCCGGTCTTGACATTCCACAATCTGACAACCTGGTCAAAAGACGCGGTCGCTATCATTGACCCATCTGGAGAAAATGCTGCGTCATTCACACAACTTGACTGGTTCTCAAATCGTCTTATGGCTTTTCCAGTTTCCGCATCCCACAGTGCTAGCGTTTCGTCCATGGATCCAGATGCTAACAGCTTACCATCCGGAGAGAACACAACCGAGTTGACCCAACGAGTGTGAGCTGGAAGTTTATACATCAACAATCCTGTCTCCAAGTCCCATACTAGGACGGTAAAGTCATCGGAGCCTGCAGCGATAGTCTTACCATCTGGAGATATCGCAACAGAGCTGATTCTGTCTTTGGCGCCCTCAAACTTGCGTATTGCTGCACTAGACCCTGTGTCCCAAAGTCTGGCGATTCCAGTCACGGATCCTGAAGCAACTCGGGTATTGTCTGGCGTGAAGACCAGATCGTTCACATAGAACAGCTCATCCTTCTCCTTGGGCACGTTGGCCTCGGCAATCTTAAGATCCTTTATCCATGGATATAATTGCCTCTTAAAGTGTTGTTTGAGGGAGCTATTGGGCTGAATGAAGATAAGTGCTGTGCAATAGATTTGGAGAGGGGCCTGCTTGAGTATGGATTGGAAGGTAAATATCAAACGCCTAGCGTCTGCAATAAACGTCATTTGACGCTCGTTCTCGGAGGGCTAAGATAGTGTCAGTAAACCTGCGGGATATCGAGTTATGGGAAACTTACTACAAGCAAAGAATGATACAGTCGCGTAATGGTTGTCATCTCGGAGCTCTTCCCAATCAGACTAAGAGCTTCAAGCCAATGAAGAAGATGCTCTTCCAGAAAGCGATGAACGCGATCACCGTCAGTTAGCCGAGCACCACTCTTCTGGTAGTGCTGAGCCCAGTATACACATGCGTACTGAAGCTCCGGAGAAATGCATCGTTGAACATGCCCCGGGTTGACATCTTTTGCTAGAGTTCCTGGTGATCCAAGGCCACATATGTTTGTTTTGAGCCTCTTAGACATAAGAGCTATGCAGCTGTCGGCTAATGTCTTGTGAGCTTCTCTTTCGTCCACCCATAGATCTGGATCTCGGCAACGAGTCTTGTCAAGGAGAAAGTCACGAAAAGTGGGGTGATGAAGTCTTACAGGACGAGATGGCTGCCTTGGGATGTTGAAGATAGTGTGAAGATCAGCCAGTGTATCTTGAACTTCACGGAGAGGCATGCTGAGAAGGTTTGCGAGTGAGTTCATCGAGAGAGGTGAGTACAGGATGACAATGCTACCCAAGACCTCGCGGAGAATATCGTATAACTCTACCTTCTCCTTGTCGTTGTAGTCCTGCTGGATAGAATCCTGGAGAACAGATGTATAAATCTGATCGAGTTGTTGTTCAGGTCCAGCACCAGATTGATGGCCATTGAGCAGCGTGGATATTCGCTTTGAGGCAAGTCGTCTTCCCTCACGGATGAATCGACAGGCAGTAGAAGCCCATATAAAAAGGCCGCATGAGTTATCCACAAGACGCTTGATGGTGGATCCATCTGGCCAGTCATCCGAATAGCCACGCTCTTCTCTGATAACAGAAAAGCTGTCTCTAAAGTAGAGGCTGAGGTCCCTGTCGACCACATCTGGGGATATCTCGTGAAGGATAAAGACCTGCTGTTCGACGTCGGGAATCATGGCAAAGCCGTGGCGGATAGGAATTTCCGGTCTGCTGGTAATGAAGATCCTTAGTTTCATATTGCAGACGGCTCTAGCAGTAGCTAAAACGCGAAGAATGACTCTGATATCTTTTTCGCTGTCACATTCATCCAACGCATCGATGATTATGACAACGGTAGGAGGACATGCGGAACGACTGAGCTTAGACAGTGGATTGACGATCAAGTGTTCCCACTGGTCTCGAAGCGAGTGTTCGGCGATGTCCGTCTGCTCCAAGACTGCGTCACAGATGTAATGTCTCGCTGCTGGCACCTTGAAAGCTAATTGTCGAGCAAGCGTTGTGACCAGTCGATTAGCATTTCCAAGATCACCTCCTCCTCGAGAAAAGAAAAAGCTGGCCCCTAGGATGCCACTATCATAAAAGCTTCGGGCAACAGTACGTGCAATGGTGGATTTCCCAGTACCTGCTATACCATTAAGCCAGAATATGCACTTGTCGTCATCGCTCACAGCCCATTCAGCGATATCTTGAAGAAGCTCTGATCTTGTGTTGGAAAGACATGTTGGTTCATGCTGATTGTTTAGCGAGTTGAAGGCTGCCTCAGCTGCGATAGGCAATGTGGATAGAGTCTCCTCAATTTTTGTATTCTGGGAATGCTTCTTGTCGATTTCTTCCCGCAGACGGGTAAAAGCGTGATCTCCTTCACCATAGATGAGAGGCATAAACACATTGAAGATGCCAAGCAGACAGTATGCATTATCCTCTTTGCGAGTGGTTCGACGATTTTCCGTCCACGTAAAGCGTTCAGCAACAGTGAATGAAGCTAAAGAGTCTCCTCGCAAAGCTTTGTATGGAATCCCTGTTGTTTCTTGTACATGACTTTCGAGAGACGTTTTGTCGCCAAGCTTGGTGCCATTCCTATCGAAGAATTCGACAGAGAGGGGTGCAAGCAGTTCTTGAAGCGTCCAACCTCGAGTAAACCATCTGCTGCGACGAAATTCTGATATCCAAGATGGCGTCCCGGTATTTAGGTCGGGCGATGTGGCTGAAACGTCAGACAGATAGGCGTAGCATTTGGTAGCGTTCCGGTACCAAGAGAACATGCTTGTGATTGCTTCCTGGAGTTCGACGGCGTTCTGTTTATCGATGCAGCACGTATCCACCCAGAAATACTCGAGTCCATCTTTGCGAGCTTGGTTGGAACAAAAGACAACTTTTCGCCAGCTGGCAGCTTTGCGTTCGGATTGTCCCCCGTTCATATCGTTATAAATTACCTCCTCATTTTCGCCAGTGAACCAGGTGTGGGACAAGATGGCATATTTCGGCAATTTCTCGTCCGGGAGATCGTGAGTAAGTCGTATAGTGCCATCGGGCAAACGTCTGAGGAGCCGCATCGTTGTAAACTCGACGGGCCGTCTTGGCTGAAGCTTAAAAGTAAGGTTGGCTTGGCTAACGGGACCACGAACATGGGGGAAGTGGAGATAGGAGGTAGAAAGATGGGGCTCTTGTTTCTGGGAATTTCCTGGGAATGGGCTGAAAGAGCCGCATCAGACAAGTCCTGGCAGTCATCGAGCGGGGTAATCGATAGACTGGTTCCTTGGGCGTCACCTTTTCAGCATCAGATCCAATGGCAGCAGGCCACGACTTGACGTTACATCAGTGCTTACGATCCTAATCGAGTAACCTCTCCGTACCCAATACGCAGATGGTAAGCATGCTGAATGGCTGTAGTCAGTCAGAGCCCTACTAAGATACCGAAAGCCTGGGAAACTCACCACATAGCAGTGTAACTAAATCCCGCCTTGTCGGCCTTGGAATGAAATCGTCATCATATCAGCATATCCTGAACAAGATTCGACTTATCATAACTCAGAGGGGTTGAGTTGGGTCAGGCTTTCTGCTCCTGTACGGAAGCCCTTTGGTTGGACATTCATACTTGAGTGGTAGGGCTTTGATAGCAAAGGCCAATGAAGATATGCTTCACTTCCGATCCCTCAAATGGCGGCCTCTTATCTACCTGAGATCCTCCAATCAAAACTTGTACCGATCCCTCGGTGCATCATTTCACTGCTCTAGGCCATTAGCAAAAGGCCAGCCCGAGTATGGTACGAAAAAGTCCCGCAGTACTCCACGATATTCTTACAAGCCGTTATTGCACACACGAGACACTCGTGTCGCATTTCTTGAACCAGCACTTCAGTTCAACGATCCAATTCACCTTTCATTAAAGCGTATATCGCTCAGTGGTCTCAGGCGAACCCAATATGAGGCTCTTTCTTACGTCTGGGGCTCTATCACTGGTGACCGTCGTGTATACTGCGATGGGAAGCCTCTTTACGTCACTTCCAACTGCGAGTCGGCGCTACGATATCTCCGTCTAAAAGCTAAATCCCGGGTTTTATGGATAGATGCACTATGCATCAACCAAACGTCTAATTCAGAGAAGATGAGGCAGGTCCCCATGATGGGGGACATCTATGAGTCTGCTACACAAGTATTACTATGGCTTGGGCCGGGAAATAAAGACATTTCAGCTGTCTTTCGACGGGCCACTTTTCTGCATCCCTTTATATCATCACCTTTGTACGCACTCCGATCATTTGGCCCAAAGGTTGGGGACCAAGTCCGGAAGTGGAATATGCTGTATTCTGTTACTAACTGGCTCTGGCATCGCTTTGGTACGTCCGCATAACATAACATTTTGGGGCTTTGACTAATAGACGCAGCTCCGTGTAGCCGGCATGATGCTACAGTTATGAGCCTCATCAGTCGCAATGAATGGTTCTCGCGGATGTGGACGATTCAAGAACAACTTCTGGCTAAGCATTCCGTTTTAGTCTCAGGACACGCCTCCTGTTCCTGGACAGCATTCTCGTCATACTGGATGTGGAGTATCCGAAGAATCCAATCGCTCCAAGACGAATCCCTACCTGCGTCGCTACGCATCGCCATCTGGATCGCATTCAAGAATGCTGCCGCGGCTAGGACAGGACAAACTATAACATCTGCACCTTTCAATATCTTTTCTGGGTTTATAGAGTGCGCGCGCACTCATCGATCAAGAGACCCTCGTGATAAGGTTTTCGCCTTTTTGCCACTCATATATAAACTTGAGCCTGGAATCGCTCGGCTACCAATTAATTACACCCTCTCACCAGGGTGTATCTTCGAAGACTTTGCGCGCTATACGATCAGGCTCTCCTCATCACTCAAATATCTCGAAAGCCTTCCACCGCTGAAGGGGCGGAGCACCCTGCCTTCCTGGGTCATGGATGTTCAAATACCAGCCAAGTTTCCCATGCGAAGATGGGCGGAAAGCCAACTTCACGCCAAAGCAACCGGTAGCAGTAAAGTCGATCTTGATTTGTTAAAGACTTCTGGACCACGCGAATTGTCTCTCAGAGGCTCTAGCATATCTCATATCACAAAACTATCCACCTTGGGTCCGATGGAAGCCCAACACCCAAATGAACTCAAAGAGTGGTTTTTTGGCTGGATTAGACATATAGGAAGATCTGCTCAAAAGGGTGAAATTGACTGGGCATACTATAGTGTTGAATCTGGACTGCAAGAGTTCATCGATGGCGTGTTCCGCTTTGATCCCTTCTTGAGTGGAAGCATTATGTTTCTCACTGCATCAGGCCATATAGGCGTGTCGAACTTTGACCTTCAACTTGGCGATCAAGTTGTTCTTCTTTCGGGCTGCTCCTTTCCGGTGATTCTTAGGCCTTCGAAAAGTCAGCTTGGTAAATCAAACTTCCTCGGAGTTGCCTATGTTGCCGGCATCAGTCATGGTGAGGCATGGTACCAGAAAGGTGGTACCGGTAAAGACATAAATGCTGACTTAGAAGTATTTACGCTAATATAAAATCATCTTACCATACCTATAAGACACATGAGATCTTGTTGAGTACAGACCTCACGTGCTAAAGTAAACTAACGTTTAACGTTTGGTCCGCCGCGCCTTTCTTCATCCCTGATAAGAAGTTTATGACCCATTCATAGCTCACCATCGTCACAGTGGCCGCTGGAACACTCCGTCCCACGTTAACTCCCATTCCTTTATAGAACGCCCTCCAACCTTCTTCACGTAGTATCACTCTGGATGTCCCAAGCACACCTTGGTACTTCGGATGCAATAGTATGCTACCTGGCTTAGAGCGCCGGTGACTTGTAAATCCTCTAAGACCCTCGAGAAACTCCGCTCCCGGGACTGGACGCCTCTGGGTATGAAGTCTTGTTCTGATCACCTCGTGCGGATATGTCAAACTGCCCGCGACAATTTTTGACAAGATAGAGGCAGAAAGAATGCCAACCCATTCGACCTCTTTGTCAACAGGCGCACCCATTTCGCCTGCATTGAATCTTTTCTTAAGATACTCGTAGGTGGGAAATTGTATGGCCACATGTGTTAGCCCCAGCATGCCAGCTCCAAGTCCGGAATAGAAGGCTCCCAGACCTTCGGTCATAAACATCTTGTACGCGGCGTCGAGCGTGGAGTGATAATGCCAGTGAGGCCTAGGAACGCGATTCCTGTAAAGGAAGCGCTGCCTGTAGGGTCGATGTGCCTGGGACATGAGACGGACTTTAATGGCCCAGATAGGAGTTGTCACCAAAGTTGAAGCTGATCCGGCGGCAAGAGATGAGAGAACGTTAACTAGGTTAGGCCTTGACTCAAGTCCTGCTGTGTTTCGTGTCAGACCTTGTTTGCAATTTTTGTTTTATCAGTACGTACCATTAAGTCGAGGCAGGCTTGTTTTACACTGTTGATAAATAGTAAAATAAATACCCCATGTAGGAAGATATCCCAGCAACAACGGGCCCATACCCCGATACATTCCACGGACACCTTCCTCTCTCAATATCAGACGTGCTGTATGTATGAAACCATTATATGATCCATGATTTGCACTACTTCTTTGGAAGAACCGTATTGGATTGAGACGAAGCGGCCCAAGACGAACTGGAACAAGGCTGCCCTGGGACTGTAGCCTGACTTTGATCACATCGAGTGGACAAGTGACTACACCAGACGCGAAGCCCCCAGCCGCACCAGACACAGCGTGCAATTGTCCCGGCGTAGCACTAGTAGCCCAGTGCTCGAGAGGCGAGAGTTTTGCGGCTTTTGTTGGCACCATATGCCGTATTGGATTAAGTAGCGAGCGGGTTGCGGTGTTGACTGCTTACTAGGTTGAGTGAAAAAGACGGGATTTAATTTTGTCGGATGGGCTACTGGTACATCTGACGCACGTGATTCTTTATGATTATAGCTAGTTAGTTCTGTATTCGGCATGTAAATAAGGTTTTCTATAACCCTTGTTCTTACATCTAAAGAACTAGAAATTCCACCTTTTTAAGAAGACGATCGCCGCAGAGAGGATTATCTTGCTCAAAATAGCTCAGGCCGGCTGATCTAATTACCATCCTACCGCAATATGCCTATCGCGGTACCTGTTCCGAGTCGAAGCCTAAGTGGGAAAAAATACATTTTAATCTTCATGGAGTTGCACTTATTTTAACAATTATATTACGATGTCTTTATTTTCCTAAAGAGGTCTTGTTATCTATGTATTTCAGGTGCTACATTCAGGCTGACTTATTGGTCATAGCAACTCTTCAACCTCTTAGTCACGTGGATAGAGATACAGTAACTTTATTATTCATTAAACTAAGTTTAATGTAACTACTTACACGCAAAAGAAGTAATTAAATGTCTAGAGAAGGGCAGGTGCGAGGGCAGCCAGGAGAGCGAAAACACTAGCAAACTGCTTACCGGCGCCGCTAACAACCATGGGAGCGCCAGTAGGCTTGCTGCCAGGTGAGGGCTCACCATGGGAGTCACTGCCGTTGGTTTCATGGGAACCATTGGGCTTGGAGTTGGATTCATCGCCGTAAGGTCCGGTACAGCCATCTCCAATGCAGCCTGGGCCAGTTCCCTTTGAGCTATCATCGTTCGAGCCCTTGCTCTGTTCGCCAGAGCTGGAGCCACCGTTTGAACCACTGTTGGAGCCACTGTTGTAACCACTGTTGGAACCACCATGGTTCATGCCAGGCTGGGAACTGCTACCGTGATAACTGATTCCACCTCCGTTCTGGCCCTTGTTGTTGTTAGGGTAGACAGGAGGGCACTTGAGTCCCTCGCATGCAGGAATCTCTTCGGGCTTACAACTCTCAGGTGTACCCCAAGAATTTTCCCAAGGCTTGTAAATGACCTCTCCACCGGAGCATGTCTCGCAGTCCGCTGGAACATAGAAGTTCTTGTGGTTCCACCAATCGTGGCATTCCTGAGACTTGTACACAGTCTTTCCAGAGCAGCGGCCTGCAAAGCAGAAGAGGGGAACATATTGGAAACCGCCCTGGCAGTCGCAAGACTCAGGGACATAAACCCATTGGCCGTCACAGTCGCTGGAGTCGGCCTCAGCCAAGATGTATACTACGCGCTCGGTAGCAGTGGTGACAGGTCCAGAAACTGTAGTGGCGAAAGTAGTGACGAAGGTAGACTGATCGGTGACGGTTCGAGTAACTTCGTTGGTGACAATATCAGTTTGACCGCCAGCAGCAACATAAACCGTGAGAAAGCGATTAGAAGGCACGGCCTGGCGACGGTGCATCCTGCTGCGATTAGAGTCACCACCGCAGAACTCGGAGTCATCACCGGGGCACTCAATGTCGCAGAAAGCAGACTCAACACGGGCGGTGTCGTCGCCATCAATCTCATCACCACAGTAGCAGTCACTAGAAATATCAGCAATTGCAGACAAACTCAGAAATGGAATACAAGACTTACGTATCATAGACACCAAAGTAGGCTCGACCTTGACAGAGAGTAGAGCACAGATCCAAATCCATAGAGGCATCAGATTGAGCAAGCTCGAAAGTAGGGAATCCATCGGTAGATCCGACACAACCAAAGAGGGTGAAGGCATTAACAAAGTCAGGGAAGCCAGCGGCAGAGGTAGCAGTTGGGGCGGAAGATTGATCCTGAGTGCCAGTTGCGGTTCCAGTGGGGAAGATAGTCTCGCCGTTCGAGTTCGTGGTGAAATCAGCAGACTTAGTGTTGGAAGGCATAACAGTCTCTCCCTCAGAATTAGTAGTATAACCCTCAGAGTTCGTACCAGGAATGGTAGCAGGAAGGGTAGCAGTGTTGGAAGGAATAATAGTCTCACCCTCGGAGTTTGTTGTAGCACCTTCAGAGTTGGTGTTAGTGACACCTGGCGTCTCAGTACCCGTTGGGAGAGGCGCAAAAGCTGTGGTTTCTGCGTCTTCACCAGCTTGATCAAAAGAGAGATGAGAAACAACAACCTCCACAGCATCAGAACCACAAGTGAGGAAGTATTGGATATCAGGACGACCGTCGGCATTAAGCCTGACGGGCTGGCTTCTCTGTCCAACCTCGGATCCGCCAGTGTCGGTCATTGCTTGGCTATAGATGCTTTCGCCATCCAACTGAACTTCGAGGGTGCATCCTTCAAACGTTTGACGCTTGCGGTTTGCGGGAGGAGGCCTAACGAGAATACTGAAGACGACAAAGACACGAAGGCCTGCGAATGCACTCAGGAATGGCACGAGTCTGAACGTAGCAACTCCGTTTCGGATGAAGAGAGAGCTAAGGTCTGTCAGTGTTTTATACTTCCTAGTTGCTAAGATATACTTACACTGCTGCTGAACCATCAAGTGCGGTGGTGTAACTAGCCCCTGCACCAAGCTGTGCGGTTCCAAGACTGACAGGAGCAGTAGACGGAGCAGTGCTACTGGTCGTAGTAGCACTCGTATCAAGTGAACTAGGGACAGAGGAAGAAGTGGTAGTAGCAGAAATACTAGTGTTCGTAAATCTCTTGTAGTTCTGGTTGAACTGCCCGAATGCACTCGAGGCACATGCAGCGAGGAGGAATGAGGACAAACGCATGATGAAGGAGTGGCTGCCAAAGAATGGCCTAAATTGAGAAATGAATGGCAGTGTGATGATATCGAATAAGAAATCGTAACGAAGTTCAATATTTATATACGTAGGGCTGTAAAGCGAGCTGAGGGAGTGATTCACATGGCATGAATCGTGCCAAGACACCTAATCTACCTGCATTCTTGAGTTATCGTCTAAGACATCCACGAGGTATTTCACCTGGGTCCACAGTAGTTTAATAAGTTTGACCTATAAGCTATTATAAAATATCTTAGAATGATAAACAAATAAAGAATAATGATTCAAGCTACAATGGCTGCCAAGTCGGATAGTTTTGGTGTGTTCGATAGTAAAAGCTTAGGTGCATAATTTGCCTTACAACATCACATTGAACTAATCACATCTCTATACAGTCCCAACGCTACACTTGTAACTTGTTGAAGGGAGCTGGTATGTTCATATTCAATTCGACCCAATTAGCAGCGTCTGTAGCCGGATTTGCTCGTGCGCGAAATTCTGCCACAATTCGTCTAGAAATACAGTGGCGTGTTGTCCAATCACCCATCCCTTAAAGTCTCACTTTCAACTCCACTAAAGCTTCGACAAGGGAGAACTAACGCCTTGTAAGACAAATCGAATAGTTATTGTCAATGCATCCAGGGGCTTCCAATATTCTATCCATTCCTGTTGAGTCAAATGAGTATGAGTGCTCATCAGAACATGAACGTGTGTTGCACAGGCTGGGTTCGCGTGAGCATAGCTATGCTTGCAGAGAGAGATCCTAGCTCCAATTAAGAGATTTGTATTGTACAGACAAAAGCTAAGAAACAGGCATGTGAGCCCATCAGCTCATTGTCTTTCCCCCCGTCATGGAGATGGCATATTCCAAGGCCTTAAGACAGATGTCGGGCATGTGATAGTCCGGGTGCGTGGTAACCCTCCCTTACCCCACCTTGTGTCAACAGTCTCGTGGATGTTTCAAAATGCCGGAGTCATTTATTCTTATAACGTATACTTTAGTTATACTAATTACTATAGCTTAATGTTATATCTAAGCAGATTGCTTAAACTTTTCAGTTATAACACCACCTTGCTTCATTCTTAAGTTCTTCTCATCTTGAGCACTAATGATATCCTCTCCAGTTATGGCAAATTCCACCATAGTTTCGGGGGCTGGGAAAAAGTGGTTAAGAATGTAGTAGAAAACGCCACCTGACAAGAAAGAGTAGATGTACCCAATGTAGAAGCTATAAACACATTCCAGTCAGCATGCATCATCATGATAGTAGAAAAGAATAAGATGGAAAATAGGACATACAGGTGTTGTCCTCCTGCCGAGACGCTGGTACTGTTACCACCCGCTTTCACAATGTTGTCGATGAAGCCTGGAAGAGGAGGAATGCAGCCAATGCAGAAGGCAACCACAGAACGCCAGTTGGTTCCCCATTTCTGCGAGTAGCGGTAGATGCCGTGGAAGTTGTACATGTCTGGGACGGAGACTTTGCCGCGGCGGAGGATATAGTAGCTAGAGAAAGACTGGAGTCAATATACTTATACCGCATTATAGTGAGCAAAAGGTAGGGTGTACGTACTCTGTCATGAGAATAGAGGTCATAGGACCCAGGAAGATGGTATAGCCGTTGAGGAAGGCGATGAACGTTTGAGCTGAAGCCAAGATTTTCCACTGTAGGATGAGGTCAGTCATTGGATACGTCCAAGGTCGTTACGTTGTAGAATATCATCTTGTAACAGCTAAGAAACGAGTGTAGCGACTTACCGGAACAAAAGCCCAACTACCAATTATGGCAGCAAGAATCTGGCCACGTCGGATGTTAATATACCGGGGAGCAAAGGCCATCAAATCATTCGCGGCACTGATAGAGTTGGCTGAAATGTTAATACCAAGCGTCACAATCAGAAGGCCGATAGCGCCAAAGGCCGCTGCAGCTCGACCGCCGTGGGAACCCGACTTCATCCACAAGCTGATAATATCAATAGGGTTCCAGAGAACCTCGCCGTAGGCTGATTGGGAAGCAGCTGCAGTGAAAATACCAAGGAGGCCGACGATGGCTGATGAAACTGATTAGCAATTTGAAGAAGAGACTGCGAGAAAAGGGGAAGCGTACTGAAGATGAAGGGAATAACGATGGCTTGCACGTTCTGAGCGCTGGGTTTGTTGGCATATCTCGAAAAGTCGGCGATATTGAGGCCGAGCGTGGAGTAGTTACCCAAGACTCCGTTAAGATCTACATTGTTCACTCGTTAGGGAATACAGGATAACATCGAAACTGGCTCGCTCACTGTTGAAAAAGGCCCATGCCAACGTGGCACCATGGATGGTAGTTCCCTCCGTAATCACGGTGCTGTGGCTAATCGTTCCACCGGCCCTACGCAATGTATCACCAAAGACAGCCAGGAAGATGATCGGAGCGATGACACTCTTGAATGCGAAGAAGTATTGAATCTGTAATTGTCAGCCTTATGTCTAGCTCACAAAGGGATTATATACCTTGGTGTACGGGATGCACAAGAAGGGAAGCTGAAGGAGGAAGTAGAGCAAGAATCCAACCATCCCTGCAGTGGTGATACCCTGAGATTCTGGAATGTGATTGGGGATGTCGGCAAAGCTCGGCCAGATGGCAGTCAGCAGAACGGTCATGCATTGACCTCCAGTCGTGGTTTGTACACTACAAGACATTAGTCACTACGCTTAAAGCATGAAGAGGAGAAAAGTACACTTACCCGAGCCAGACAATTGCAAGGACACAGCGGGATAGCACAACAAAGTAGCTGAAGTAGTACCCAAAGGGCATGCGAGCGAGAACCGGGAATGGGGTGTGTAGCTGTGAGCAAGTCAGTTGAGGAACAGCAAATATTGCGAAGCGATAAACTTACAATAGCTCCTATTCTTCCATTGGCTGTAATGACGAGACCCATAAGAAAGTTACCAAGAACACAGGCTCCAATTGCCATTCGCCAACTTAGTCCAACAGCAATCATCGATGAGGCTACACCATCAAACATCAGCGATTCGCGCTCTTCCTGTAACCTCCAAATGACGCAACAAGCTTACCAACTTCCCAGTTTGACACAGCCCATGCATCTGCCATCCAATACGCCACATAGGCGCCCCAGTTCCAGGTTCGCTTCGAAGGGGGGATCGGGTCGAAATCGGCATTGGAAGCATTTTTTGTTGTGGCAAAGGAGCTCTCTTCCTGGTGAACTTCAAGGCTGAAGTTGAATCCGAATCGTCGCCTCGCTGGGCCCATTTGCCCAAGGTCTGAGTCGGAAGTGGCCGCGAAGCCATTCTTGGTGTCCGAGCCGTCTGACTGCATTTTGGGTTGAGGGGCTGAAAAGACTGGACAAAAGTCAATCAATTGAAGCACAACAGAAACCCGAACTGTGCAAAATAAATGGCAGATGTATCAACGGGAAATGAATGGAGGGTGGGGGAGTCTCGAAGTTAATATCTAAGAATCATACCCCAACCCAAAGCTTATCTTTCTTATCGATGATTTACAAGACAAACAGATAAAGGATGCAACTTGGCTTTATCGTTCGTCAAGCCACTTTAATCCGTGTTTGCCGTGGATTACAATCTAGCCAGTAAGATCCATGAACATTATCTGCTAGGTGCAACTGAACACGAAAATCTTACTTTGTCTTATCTTATCGAAGTAACAAGGTTCAGCTCAGGGAGACTAAAAAGCATCCATACCACATGCCTACCAAGCCATTTCAGCCATTTTATCTGTAGACAGGGCTGGAACGTTACAATCAAGATATCAAACTCTCGACCCCACGTCCTTCAATCTGCCAAGAACCCTTGGGTCGGGTATAAGAGCCTCGAGGTCCAGTAGATTGACTGCCACAGCTTTGTTATATAGACGTTGTAATTCCATCAAGAGGCCTTCTCAGAGAAAGACAGAAAAGCCCGAACAAGCATCATTTGGCCCAGCGGTTAAGGAAGGCACACTAGACTCTGATGTTACACAGCGTGCTCTACAGAATGGCACAAATAGTATCAGCTCAGCGCCTCTGAAGACAATCCTTTCTACACTTGCCGGAGAGTTACAGAGGCTAGATAAAAACATCGAGCCGGCTCACAAAGCCCATTGTGACATTCTATGAGGCAAGATCTCAAAGTAGGGCGCCTTTAAGGTTTAACGGGTCGTTATGACCCGGCATTAATAACGATACTGCAAAAGAGGGTAGAAAGAGGGCGCTTACGACAAACGGCAGAGGGGCAGGGCAGTAGGAATAAATTGTCACCACTAGCACTTCTATATTCAATTAACTATTTCATTAGGACATTACTAAAGATTAAAGGCAGCTATATCACTCTTCCTAATAGCTAATATTTAGGCCCTCGACAGCCGTATGAATACGATCCATACAGAAAAGCCCACGCATTACCCTAGAGACAAAGGCGAGGTATTGCCCCAAGACTAACATCAATCCAGTCATGCAGACATTACTCATAGAAAAACTCACCAAGCCTCCTTTTCCAGTATCGACATTGTCCAGGATCTTGAACAAACTGGTTGAGGCCCATCCTTGACACACAATCATCAACGTGATCAATCTTAATCTAAGGATCTTCCAGTTGAAAATCGGGACAAATATTGACAACCCTTCGGCTAAAATTTAAACAAAATAAATCAACGTGATTGAGGATTGCCGTTATGTAGTAAGGTTATCCAGTAAAGAATCAGCACTCAAGTCTCTCACACAACAACTAAGATAACAAGGGCTCGCTGTAATATGCCGAATAGCATGTAATATGGCCTATAGATAAAACAATATTTTTCTAAATTCGAGATCAACCGCAACAACTTGTAAAATACAGCGGGGCGTTTTTCATTTATTCAGGATAACACAAAGTCTATACAGGCAAGACACAGCTCTTCTAGGCTTGAATGACTGGGCATAGCGTTTATCACCATGTAATATCCAGGCGAGTAAATAATGTATGAGAATGTTAGTGCCTTGCCGGAAGATCCACTGAGAAAACGCCATTCTGCGCTACTGGATTTCCCGAGTTGACATGATATAGGGTATGTACTTGGTACAGCATACGTTAGACAACTGAGCGGTTCGTACTCATAGGTAGCTTTAACTGCCTTTTTGCTCGTTTATCACTCGTTCCTCGTTCTGAATTCCAAGCCCAGACCTCTCCTCATTCATGCAAGATTTACTACTACAACCCACCCCCCGCGTTTTTCTACTACTCAAAGCTCGTGGATCATTTTAACCATTTTCCAAATGTGTCAATACTCTTCTTTTCAGCTACTAATTGACGTGGTTCAGCTGGTAATAGCGTTACATCTGCTGTAAGTTGTACTTTTCCGGGCTAGCTCATGCCGGGCTAGCTTTTGATCCGCTTCTCGCTGTGAGAGCACTAAAAAAGACTGTATTTTGCTCGCTACAGCGGTTCGCTTAACCTTCTTCTGGCATTGTAACTTGTCTTGTCGTTTCGGTCCTCGAGATGCGGCTTTTTTTTCTCTCTCAACAAATGTCGCGTTTCTATAGATCCATTTGGGAATCAGTAAATCATCCTTTGTTTCTCTTATTGCCTGCCGTATATGGACCGAGCCGGACCGAGCGAGTCCAGCGTGGCACAATTCATGCACTTCGTTTAAAACACGGGCACGATTTTCGTTCTTTTTTGTCGTTTGTTTCTTCTTCCGGTAGACGCAGCCTTAGTACGTACCTAAGTCACCTTAGTATCCGAATAATCTTGGAGATAGTTTCCGCTGCTTCTCTTGCCACTGATTGACTGTCTTTGACCTCTTAATTATTTATCATGTCTCCAGCGCAGCAAGCCAAGTCAATTATTCATCAGTCAAGCTTCTCGGAATTCGGAAGGTTCCGTTAACATATCTCCGCACTATAATGCTTTCAACCTTTTCGCTCCCCTGCGGGTATTCGTCGTGGGCAATGTTACTGGGAGTGATTTTCACACTGGTTAGTCCGAGCGTGCATTGTTTCTATTTGTCTTCACTAATGAAACCCGCTACAGTCCATATTCTACATCATTCTACACATCATCTACAACGTCCTTTTCCATCCTCTTCGGAGGTATCCTGGACCTTGGTGGCTGGCAGCGAGCCGTATACCCTATACATTCTATGTAGTGAGAGGAACTGCTGCCCAAAAGGCAAAGGAACTTCATGATAAGTACGGTCACGTCGTTCGTATAAATCCGGATACTCTCTCGTTCACTTCGAGCCGAGCATGGCCTGGTAAGTACTTTCCAGTATTAGTGCTTTGTTATAACAATTATGTGGCTTTGAGCGAGCGCTGGATGCTGCATAGAGGCGTTGTACGTCTTGCTGTGATATGCAGGCTATTATTTCACTCCTGGATCAAAGCCTTCATCGCACAGTTTTCTGACACGGATAAGATATCTACGGACTAGAACAGCCTGATGGAAGAGGGAATATCCCTAAAGACTCCAAATACTACCCTGAAGCTCATACGGTACGTTGGTTCTGGTCTATCACACCTTAATATCAAGATTCTGGCGACATCTTGAGCTATACAGTTCTGCGATATAGGAACTATTTTTCTAATGTGTCTTGGTGGTATACAGAATGTTTTCAGTGATAGCACTTACCGACGGTTACTACAGTGCCATCTGACACCGTCAAAGCATGAAGCATGTCTTCAAAAATACACCAACCTATTTATTTCCAGGATACATCAATCCCAGTACCAATCGGAAAATAAAGAAGTGGATCTCACCCATTGGCTACAACTTCTGACAACAGATGTCGCAGGTGAGGTGATCCTTGGTGAAAGGTTTGGCGGGCTTGAGAACGGTCAATGCCAGCCCATTATTGCTTCCATTCCGTATTTAGCCAGAGTCTTTACCTCGGCCGTGGAGCTAAGTCGGTATCCCGGTATTATCCGTGTGACCAATATGTGCTGGAGATGGTTCAATAGGGCCCCAAAAGCTTCAGAGGCGCCTGAAAGCGTACGTAAGCAACCAGGCGAACAAATGAAAGTGGATGAGTCTACATCCCAGATACTTGAAGGACCTGAAGGCAGACGGTCAGTTCTCTATCTACTATTCTCAAACCACACCACCCTCGGGGCATCGTTGTTAATGATGATACAGACTATCACCTACTGAAAAGGAAGCTATAAAAATGGCTCTTATCATCGCAGGAAGTGAGACAAGTAAGTCACGAATGAATAAGTTCCAGCTTTACAACACCTCACTGTATACCTTTGTTAACCCTTAGGTAGCGGCCACTTTACTAGCGGGTTCGATATACCTACTTCTAAAGCACCCTATGTATCTCAGCAAGCTAACGTCGACTCTGCGCACGCAATTCCACACCAGCTCTGACATGGCACTATCTGCTCTTCAACAGCACCAATATCTTAATGCTGTGCTTAAAGAGAGTCTCCGGCTCTATCCCCCAACCCCTGGAAACTTATTTCGCCGCACTGAAAAGGAAGGCCATGTCGTGATGGGGGAAACGGTTCCATCCAAGACAGCACTTACGATGAATTTATGGGCAGCCAACCGCTCCGAGCTAAATTTCCATTTGCCTGACGATATGGTTCTCGAACGATGGATCCAGCCTCGCCCAGCCGAGTATCAGGATGATGATAGGTCTGCAATGAAGCCTTTCAGCGTCGGACCACAGGACTGCCCTGGGAGAAAGTGAGTCAAGAGCGCGGTTCTCCTATCTTTTCTTCGTTCCTGAAAACTGACACATGATAGTTTTGCGTGGGCTGAAGCGCGTCTAGTGCTGGCAAACATACTGTGGAACTTTGACCTAGAGCTCGCGTCAGAGAGTCAGGACTGGATGACTTGGCAGAAGGTATTTATGTTTTGGAAAAAGCCGCCTCTGAAGGTCAGATGTACACCAGCATTGCACGGACTGAATAAGTAGACAGACGGATTTCTCGTTCTAGATATTATCATATATCTCCAAAGATAGAATCATGTTATGATTTGACTTGATATCCGTATTGTTTCCTGCCATTTCCTTTATTAGAATGGCTACTATCAGCGAAAACAAGTTCTTAAATGTGATAGTTTACAACTGGCACCTGTTGAAGCCATTTGCTAGGCCTCTATCATGCTCACCCCTAAAAAACACGGCACATGGTCTAGGTACTAACGTCGGGGCCAACGATACCAGGACCGATTCTCGCTCTGGTCTCACGAGACTTATATAACAAACAAAATATATCCTATCAAAGATGGCTGTTTCGCCCACATAGCCGCCGACGTGCTTGTTTGCACCAGATACAACAGTTGTAAAATCTTTCTTATTTATTGATGCTTTTAAATGCTGCAAATATTTTCATGTTAATTCTTACTCTTGAACAACCTTCAAAGGCCACTGTAACCACTCCTTCCAGTAGCTCCCTAGAGTATCTGCTATTACTTCTACTATTTCTTTCCCCCAGCCTTCCAAAAACCAGTAATGTCTCACGCCATGCAGGAGTGCCCCAAAGAAGGAAAATAAGATCAAGGCTGGCGGTTGTCTCTGCCGTAAGAGTGAGAAGTATGAGTCGGGTGCAAAATGAAGAAATATCAGCGGCCCCGACCACTCTTTATTATATCCCCAACTGTTTCTTGTTTCAGAGTCCATTCCGTGGAACTGAGACGAGTAAAGTCGACATTTTCGAAGGATTTGCAGCGCCTCTTCGTAGACTTGGGAACAATCGGAGTTAACCCAAGTCTCACGGACGCGACAAAAATAGCCATCTTCGGGGCCCTGACTGTCTCGATCTGGGTCAAGTTCGTACCAATTTCCAAGACTCATTAAGTCATTCATCCTCCCCAAACGGAGGTAATTGTGGGTAGGCTCAAGCACAGCTTGCATACCGCGCATCATAGGAATCCATTCACTACCTAGAACCTTTTCTTTCTGCACCGGTGTCGACGAGGTAGATTTTCCATCTAATGCCTGATGAAGTGGATTTGATATAGCAAAAACATACAGAATATTGCATATGGACCAGGTAAATAATGCTTCGCTGTTTTCTTCGGTGATGTTGGAAATCTCCTTCTGGAATCCCGCCAAGGCCTCATTATGATGATGCATACCAGTTATCCAACTTTGCGTTTGCTCGGCTGGAGATTGATAAGCAATGTGTAACGAGGCGAGGCTAAGCAAAGCATGCAAGACGAATGGATATCGAATTCCAATCTGAGGAAGGGCCTCTTGCCATAAGTGTAGTGTCTTGGGACATCTGCAAAGGTCAACACTTGTGGAGACCGTCCAGTGGTGAAGTAAATATAATTGACTCAAGTCCAATGATTGAGTCGTTGAATGACTGAGACTCTGGAGCGCAATGCTGACTGGGGCCGGCGTTGTTGTTGTTGTTGTTGTTGTTGTTGTTGTTGTTGTTGTTGTTGTTGTTGTTGTTGGTGGTGATGCTGAGATGCTGCAAGGGGACGATGACAGGTCCCGTGACGGATCATGCGGGGCCAGTAGTGATGGTGAAGGTACTGATGTCGTGGATGATGTCCCTGCTTCTTTTGGGTATTCACAAACAATGCTGCGGCGCTGGCACGACTTGCATGTCGGGTGTTCCTCGCTACACTAACAGTGGTGCAAATCCCTGCTTCAGCTTTGGGCTAGGAAAGGAAGAAGCGGTACGCGGATGCACATACCTTGACATGGCGGTTTCGGCAGTTGAAGCAGCCTCTTTTGGATTTGGAGTGTGGCCTCCGTACCCGAGGTCTCGATGACGACCTCATGGTTTGCAATCCGATGCACGAAATGACCGATTGGGTTTAGCCGCTTCGTAAGCAAAAGACAAAACGGAAGTTGCGAGACAGGGCTGCCAGAATGGTGAACGATGTACGATGGATGATGAAGAACGAAGAAATGGGGAGGGGAATGCAATGAATGGAACGAAGAGAAGACTGGCACATCGTCTTGGTAGGCCAGCTTTTAGCAATTAAGTGGCAAAAAGGAGCTTAGCGAATCATCTGGTGGGTCAGTGGGTATGGGTCCTGGGAGGACGACCACTTATATTTAGTCTCAACTGCTCGTATCTCGTTCAGCCTCGTTCAGCATCGTTCAGCTTTCGTACTGCCACTAATCCCCTTTGGTAGTGTGCATATTCCAGTTGGTCGCCCGTGCGTTAAACATTTGTATTTTGGCACAAGCTCGATATAATGGCCCTTTTTATAGGGTATCCTGTACCTAGCTGGTTCAGCATGTCTTTTCTTCCAGTGGATGATTTGGCTCTGGTACAGCCACCCAGGCGCAGAATACAAACAACGATTATTAAATAACGTCCGTCACCCCACAACCGGCCACCCCCTACAACCGGCCACTTTTTATATAACAGACTGGATATAAGGTTATTAAT
>JABFER010000258.1:0-11136 GCA_013618295.1 Fusarium armeniacum | reverse complement strand
GCAAGACTCATGCAGCTCTACCTATCAATCAAAATGAGACTACTTAACCTTTTGTTCTTCTCCGGCCTTGTGACTGCAGCACCAGGTACTACTCTGCACCCCAGAGCAGCAGCCAATGATCCGTGTAATATTGGCTATTGTACCCAGAATGGAGGGTAAGTAAATGAACCCCTATGCAATGGACTCACAGTGTATGTCCTAACACGAGTAGTACAACTGGCGGTGGAAGTGCTGCACAAGTGACTGTGAAAACACTCAGTGAGCTCACAGCAGCAGCCATCGCTGATGGACCTTCAGTCATTTTTGTACAAGGCAGTATCTCTGGAGCAGCCAAAGTGCAAGTTGGATCCGACAAGACTATCATCGGCAAGACAGGCAGTTGTACGTCCACACAGGTTGTTCTGATCCGTAATTTACTGATTCACTTCATAGCTCTGACGGGTATTGGTCTTACGATCAACGGGAAAAAGAACGTCATCATTCGGAACATGAAGATTTCGAAAGTCGAAGCAACGTACGGTGATGCAATCACGATCCAGAAGTCGACCAACGTCTGGGTTGATCACTGCGACCTCTCTGCGGTGAGAGGCGATGACAAGGACTTTTATGATGGTTTGGTGGATCTTTCTCATGCCGCGGACTGGGTCACTATCTCGCACACTTATTTACATGATCATGTGAGTTATCCCGTATAACCGCAGACATAGATACTAATGTTTTTTACCTAGTCCAAGGGATCCCTGGTCGGTCACTCCGACAAGAATGCTGCCGAAGACGTAGGCACACTTCACGTAACATACGCCAACAACCACTTCAACAACGTTCGAAGTCGTGGTCCTCTTCTTCGCTTTGGCACAGCTCATATCTTCAAGTTTGTCTTTCAATGTCTTTTACTGAACTTTACTAACGCCAAGAACAGCGGATACTACGATACTATGGATACTGGCCTCAATAGTCGCATGAATGCTCAAGCGCTGATACAATCTTCAGTCTTTACCAATGTCGGAAAGAAAGCTATCTTCAGCGAGTCAAGCTCTGAAGTAGGATACGTCGTTACAGAGGATGTGGTTCTCAATGGGGAAAGCCAGAACACAGCACCAAAAGGAAATTTGAGCTCGGCCAAGATTCCATACAAGTTTACTCTTCTTGGATCTGGCAATGTTGCATCCACCGTTCCGGGGCAGGCGGGGCAGAAGCTTAGCTTTTAATCACGTTCGCCTTTGTTGAAACAAACCATATCTCTCTACACAGGTAGTTTGTGGCATATCTTCTTCAATAAAATGGTTTGCTCGATGAAATTCCATTCTCGCTATATTTTTAAATCAACCGACGCTTCATCTTTCAGTCAAACAATAAACGTGTCAACATAAAGAGATGGAACTGATATGACTATTCCCGAAGACTATCCCCGAAGTTGGATCGATTGCTGACCCTTTATGCGGACTAAAGTTGGTCCAGCGAATCAGGTAACTTCTCGCTCATGGTTCGTCCTCGCGTTAGTTTCGGCATTTTCTCGTGCTTTTTGCGCGACCCAATTAGTCACAAGACCCTTGTTTTGTCGGCCAGTTCTCGCTTTCAATGAGTACGCAAGCACTACCGCTCTGGCCGGCATTGATGTAATCAAATCATTATATATAGCATGCTCCCTTCCATTCATAGACCAATATCTTCATCTTCAATAAACAAAGAAACAACAACAACATTTACCAAGTACTATTTCTTGATCAAAGACTTACCATCTCGTTTCATCTTATCATATCTTATCTGCCCACTTACACACTCAACCAATACCAACAATGACTGTCACATTCATCGAGACCGACGGCGGTAAGCTCGCCGTCGATATTTCTGGTGAAGGCCCCCTCGTCATTTGCTCCCCTGCTATGGGCGACTTTCGAGATGCATATGACCCTTTGGCCACTGAGCTTCGTAAAGCCGGTTACCGAGTAGCCATGGTTGATCTTCGTGGTCACGGCGATAGTTCCACAACCTTCAACCGCTACGGAGACGAAGCTACAGCTGATGATCTTATGACCCTTATCGATGCTTATGGTGGTGGTCCTGCTGTGTTGGTCGGTGCTTCATTATCTGGTGCTGCCGCCACTATTGCAGCTGGAAGCCACCCTCATAAAGTCGCTGGCCTTGTCCTCATCGGCGCTTTCCTTCGACCAGGTACTGGCAAGCTTGTTGCAAGCCTCTTCCGTCTTTCCATGAACCAGCCTACTGGACCCATTATCTGGAAATCTTATGCTCCCAAGCTTTGGCCTGGTCTTGGCGACAAGAAGCAAGAGCGAGTCGACAGATCAATCAAGATGCTCACCGGCCCTGGACGTTGGAAAGCCTTCCACGCTACTCTTTCAACCGACCATGCTGTCGTCGAGCCGTTCTTGAGCAAAGTCAAGGCTCCCGTGCTTGCTGTCTACGGTGATGCCGACCCTGATTGGAGTGACCCTGCTGAGGAAGCTCATTGGGTGGCTTCGAACTTTACGGATAGTGAGGTCGTCATGGTCAAGGGTGTTGGACATGCACCTCAGCTGGAAAAGCCACAGGAGGTCACGCCAGCTGTTTTGAGATTTTTGAACCGGATCCGAGGTGAGGGAGCTTTCAACCGCGGCGGTGCTTAGACGAACGGTGTATAACAACGTTTTGAAAAGGAAGTGATTAATGAGTTGGTTTTCAATCATAGTAGTATGACTTTAAGAATTAATATAGAATCTTCTCTACAAATATCATGTTACTTACTTATTATACCTCGATCTCTCATCGTTTTCACACGCTCATGTTTTGTCCAATTTGATACAGGATGCGTTGTTTGAACAAGTGTAGCAATGCATTATACTAGATCACTTTCTCGATACCGTGTTGATGTGTAGTCTTTTAGCATATAATGAATCTCTAAATGCTGGAAGGCGTTTCTACTCGTAGGTCTCAACCCCCATATCATGCTTCACTATACTGCTCGCATAGGATATATCAGGTCCAATGTTGGGTTGCTGCCTCGTCATAACAATTGTCGCCAGCGAGCGGTCAATAAAGATGCCTCCCCCATTATCCTCGTCGCTAGATCTTTCTCGTTTCACGCGCGATTTTATGTCCCTCATAAATTGGCGTGTACCGGGCATGCAAGCTACCATCATGCCTACACTAGCTTCTATCATGGACCAGATGAAGGTGTCGACAGTGTCGGCTACATTACTTGTTAGTTGAAGTTATTGGCAGTGGTAAATCGGCATACCCGTAACGTTCACTGTTGTTGCGAACTTGGAAACGTATGGAACACGTACTGTGCTGACGATTGTGAGACTGTCAACCTTGTTAGCTTAGCATGATATAAGCCAAACCTTCTCCGAGACTTACAAAATACCCACGCCAAACATGGACATGATTCCAAGTTTCTTCTTAGGCTTGATCCCAATCTTCCATAATTGCGTCATTGGTAGAATGATCATCCATACATCCAAGGCAACGTTTAGGCCGGCGTGGCTTGTCGCAAGTGCATTCGAGTTCAAAGAAAAGCCATCGGGATCCTTCTCTTTCCACCCCTCCCAAAACGTCCTTAGCGGTACTGTTTGTAGTATAAATAGTACAAGATAAATAACGGCCATGATGAGGATGACGGCCACAGTCGCGTGAACAATACGTCTGAACTTTTGGTCGGGGAAGATTCTTAAGAAGAATGCTAGGATCGACAGCTTAATGAAGGTCAATGATATGGCATACGTGTATTCCGCGGCTAAGATGAGCTAACATAAATCATGGTCAGCATATCGTGGGATCAATGCATCTGGATATCCGAACCTTGTAGCATGATGTGATATCCTTATCGCTAACATGCCATATGTTTAAACCTATTCCTTTCGATGCTACTGATTTCCCAATTCTGGTGAGCTTCATCGTTCTAGAGGAGTCCTTGTCATTACGCACCAAAGAAGCATAGAGCTCCAAATGTGACTAAGAATGGCTGCTATTTGTTAGAGCCCCTGTGAGATACGCAGGAGTAACAGAGGACGTACAAATGCAGCGATGATCAGACTGTCGTCTTGTCCATACGGGACAAATCCAATAATTTTTGAAATGACTCTCATGGTGAAGAAAGCGATTGCCAACGCTAATACCACGGCACAGGTAGTATTCATTTCCCTTCGACGGTCGAGAATGGGCAAATTACAATCGTGCTCCATCATCAAAAGAAATCCTGAAGATATTCAGCATTCAGTTCCTGGCTGTACCAAGGGGCTGGTCTCACTCAATGTATTTCCAACATCGCAATCTTTCCTCACGCATGATTTCAAATGATGAAGATACTTTTTATTGTGGCACAATGTGGTGTTGCCTTGTCGATATTGTGTGTTGTCGTTTAGCACTTTTCCGAAGCATGATGACTGTCCCGTGTCAGCAACAACTTGTTTAGGCAGAATGAGGGGCGTAACTAACAACGCACGATGAATTGAAATTGATGAGGTGCCCTGCAGGAGACACTGGTTGCTTAGCCTGTGTAAAATGTAGGAGTAGCAAACAAAGTAGCAAGGTACAACTTCTGTGAGCCAAGCTCATTTTGGGACTGGTAACTATTTCGCCCTGAAGGAATAAAGCAAAAGCAAGCTTGAATGAGCTGGGTGCTCTCGTTATGTACCGCTGTTCTTGTGGTTTTGAGACAAGCGCTTACAGGTCCCATCTTTAACTTATGGGTGGCGCCTTTACCTGTATCGGATTCGATGGCAATCAAAGCACTATATTTTCGCATTGATGTCATTGCCGGACTTGTGGCACTAACATGGATTTTTGTTGCTGTGGCTGGTCAAGCATCAAGGTAGGGAGAGTTCAATCTGGGCACTGGATTGGTTCTGCATTCCAGCTGAGTAGCCCCCCGCCACGGGGCTCACTTCCGACCCTTGAGACACATAACTCAACCCTGTGGTCTTTGGATTGATTGGCAAAGGCAAGGATGCCGTGAATTATAAACAACATATTTCCGCCTGACAACGCAGGGCATGTTGCCCATCCTGGAAATTTGATCTGCGTTTGCGTTGTATGGTTTACAATACCCTGGGCATCTCTATCAGACCAGTCACCACAGGATAACTGAATGCGGTAATGCTGTGGCTCGCTACTAGAGAATGTCTGTTTAGTTCCCTTCTGTGTCTGCCGGCCGGCTCATGCCGTGCCTGAACTATTGCCGGCTTATGACAATTAGTAGATAGTTACGGATACTAAGTAAGGAATCGTGAGCTACAGGCGGATAGAATGGTGGCCAACAGATAATCACATGACAAAACTAGTTAGCCAGTTGTGACTTCCTAGACCGTGCCTTTAGGCTGCTGCCCTGTGTGTTTTGAAGCTTGAGGTCAGAGAAGATCACGACGGAACATTTTGCTAATCTCGTTAGTACTCGGTTATTACCAGGGGTGATAACAAGGGACTACGTAAAAGTACACAAGAAAACAAAACACAACGATATGTAAGCCAAACATCTCAATGTTCATGATCCAAATGCCAGGTGCTTCATCAATCTGCTTCATGACTCAATCATCTCTACTTGGCAAAGATGCTATGACGATAAGGTTTTTTCCCCGGTGAACTCAATCGTCTTAGATTTGGCATCAGAATTAGGAACTGGTGGACATTCTGCTCTGGGTGGCTTTTGACAAGCCACTTTAGGCCTGCCTCACACACTGTTCATATATAATAATTTGCTGATAATCGGCATGTAGTCGCAAATTCTAGATCTATACCACGTAGTCGGATCGAACACTCCTAAAGTAAGGCAGAGATGATTTCTTCGTGTCATAGGGAGATACGGACATCAATAGATCGATCGGGCCACAGACATTGTCATTCAACAGTACGTAAGCATATTATTTCTGGGGTCTAGACGGAAGGTTTTTGAGCTTGCTAGCTTTCCCACCTGTTCTGCGAAACAAAAATTGCTGAGCCGAATATTATAACCACCTTGTATCGACAAAATCTAGTGGAATATCTTTTCGATCCAGCCATGTTTTGTGTGTCTAGCGACCATAGAGCTCAATTTGAGATCGACCTTCAACAACAAAAGAGGTCGCGTGGCCCAATGGCANNCCCAGCGTGATCATTTTTTGCATCGCCGTCCACCTATTCAGAAAAGGTTTTTTTTTTCTTCTTGCACATTCAGAAAAGATTAATCCATTAGAGACAGTACATACCATGGTACGCCTTATTAAGTTTGCAATCCTTATTACAGTAATGAGTTCGTCAATCTTATTCTATACTGATCCTAACTTTCATAAATATTTAACTGGTTTCAATGGACAAACAATACTATGCTTTCCATCATGCCTCGAACTTCTAGTCTATCACATACAGAACACCTGTAATCACTCCAAAAACGACAGCGGACCTGATTCTTCTCGGCAGACTTTTCGCTGCTCTACCTTCATCATCTGAGCTTTTAGCGTCCCCAGTTTTAGCTATTGACGGACCCGCGTTGGTGGACCTAAGATCACCAATCACTTATGCAGAGGCAGTTCCTTTGCTGAGAAGGGTTATTATGGAAACTGTCCCGAGTCTCGGTGGGACTGGTGTCGGCATCATACTCGTCGAAGTTCACAGGGATGTTCTCAGCTTGAGTAGCCCGGCAATGTTCTTAGCTATCTTGTGGATGTCATCTTTTCCTCCGTTGTAAAGAGGTTTTATTTTCATGGTCATAGACCACGTAGGCTCCTTTGAGGAAATAGTTACGTAAAATGATAGTGATAGCCTCGAGGTCACATGATTTTAGGCAGTAAGGAACACCATCAATGCCAACCTCGTGGTTGAGTTGTTCAGTGCGCGAGAGGGACATTGCTAGTTAGCTCTCCAAAGGAAAAGTTAAGGGAGTCTCAGTGGTTTTCGGTTCAGGCATTAAGATCACAGCCCTACAGAACAGGACAGGGATCATAGGAGGAGGATTCAGCTGTGGCGTAGCTTATTACAACTTGCCTATAATGAAAAGAATTTAGAGGCCTTTGTCAATTTGGTGGAGAAGAACCACTCTTTTGTTTCGCTTGTATGATTGTGCGTGGTATCTCTAGGCCACACTTCTCTGGTAGTGACGCTACCCTAGACCAATGTTGGTTGCTCTTATTTCTTACCATACCTAATGGTCCAGAATGTATCATACTCTATAGTATTGTGTCCACCAGGTAGCATTGAAAGAAATATGACTCTTCCAGTAATGGGAACATTCTCTGTCGAGCTGAACTGCATTTATCCAACAACTGGATACTTTCATAGATAATCAGTGACCGTAAATAGAGCTGCGCTATAGGTGTCTTGACTGGATAAAGGCTAGGAAGTAACTGAAGCCCGACGCTGAGGCGTCTATTATAATAAGAGATAGATCGAGTTCTAAGTGTTTTTATAATATCTCTTTTCATTCAGTATTGCAGTTCGAGAGATGTAATTCTATCACCTCTCTCCTGGGTCTCTTCCGCGTCTATATAGCGGCTGATAACACATATGACTGACATCTCAAGTCCGGTGTGGTGTATCGGTTAGNNGTTCGATTCCCCGCACCGGAGAAACAATTTCTTTTTTGATTGTTGGCTTTATCTTCGTCGCGTCATGGATAGATGTTGAGTTGTTGGTCTTTTTGTTAGTGAGTGGAGAGTTGAGGTTGGCATGTGGCGGAGTGGCTGTAGAACTTACTTGCACCGCCACACTTTTGTTTACTAAACCAAGCTGCATCCTTGTCTGTTTTAGTTCCAAAACTTCTAATGGATCACGATACCTTCAAGGCAACCTCAAGAGATTCACTTGATGAACCACAATAGCGAGATCGGATCATCCACTCGAATATTGTGATAGTCAGTCATTTTTGTATCTTCTCAGTCACTAAAGAGACGAAAAAGATTGTCCATCTATCAACATGCAAAAAATGGAGGCTGAGGGATTTGAACNNACCCCTACACCAAGCCCCCGTTATGGAAAGCGCTTCCTCTTACAGCCTATACAGCCCGTGCCGACGAGAAGTCATCAATCGCGAGGTCGAAGACCCAATTGCTTGAACGCTGCACGCTTTGGCGGGGAGACATCAGAGGACCGAAGTGCCTAACCTGCAAAAGATTTAGCGCATCCTTGGTGGTCGCACTTGAAGGGCTTGAGGCGTTTGCGAACAGCGTCGATGTGGGCCTACTGTCTCGAGTGGGAACGGGTTCAGCGTCGCGAAGGCACATCCACAGAAGCGGGCGACTTATAAAGCCTACTGTCAAAAAGACATCGGGAAAGTCTATCTGGCGAGTATCGGATAGGGCAAAAGTTAAAAAGGATCGACAACGGCAGGATTCGAANNTCGGCCACGTTGTCTTGGTGATCGGTTAGCCTCTGAGCTTCAAATACCACACTATATTGATACAAATCCACGTTCTCTTCTTGTTCTATCCCCCACTTGTTCGTTTGACCTTAATCTTTTCTCGAATTGACCGTCATCATCACTTGCACCACGCATTCAATACCCTTCTGAACAGGCACCAGGGAAGGGCATTTGCTAGAAGGATTTTCGAAACTAATTATTAGCTCATTGCAACCTGTCTACCAATTCTCAAAGTTGGCGTACCAACGCTCATCTGTTTGTTAAATTATCCTACAGTTGGCCGACGACCATGACCCTGTTTTGCTTTTGCCGTTGAATGTCAAAAAAATAAGACCGGCTCCATTCCTCTTGCGAATTCACGAGTAGGTGCCCATACTGGTAAATGTGTTGGGAGGATGAAATACCGAGCTTCAATTTGCTGGTCTTCATTACTTTTAGTTCCACCCGCGAACAGGCCTTGTCCCACCCTTCGTTGACCACTACGTACTTTCTGAGCCCGATTCGAAATGCGAGGTTACAGCTCATCACGAGCGCGTGTTCTTGGTTACGCTGTTTTTTTTTTTTCAGCGACCAATTCCGCGCTCTGAACGCTTAGCTGGAGGAACATATTACTCTATAAAAGAAGACATTACACTCTATCAACAGTCACCCTTTCGTAATATACCACGGCATGTCGCGACAGTAGAAGTAATCAAATCTGAGTAAAATTCGGCTTGGAATGCCAATTGCAATCATAAGAAAGAAATAATAATGTAGTTTGGCCGATAAAAGTGCTGACGGCTTCAAATACCAAGTCGAATTTGCCGACTGGAGAATGTCTGCTCTGTTTTCTTTGGGCAATGCGTATAAGCAATCGGCTGCAAGCTTAATCTAATCTAACAAAGGCCTCCATTGTTGCAATTGCCCTGGCATTCGTAAGAACCTCCTAAGCCAGCATCATTTCCGTAGATATCGTAGCCCTGGAACCAGCCGTTGAGGACCTCATGCAGATAGTCCAGGTTCTGGGGCACACCATGGTTTTGACCCTCAGCAGAACAAGGATAGTCCTGCGTAAGGCCTTTGCCCCCGTTCAAGCCAGTGTTGTCACTAGCTGTGAACCAGCCATTGTACGCACCCAAAGCATGTACTGCATTGCCACCGGCGTTATCCAAGTAATTGCGAAGCACTTGAGCACCGCAATCCACATTGTCCTGGACTGGATACTGACAACTGCCCGACCCATTGGGGCAGTTGCTAGGGTCACATTGCATCAGTCCTGGCGTTGGGCCTCCCTCGTCTGCATTGCAACTGGACTCTTGCATGGCAATAAAGGCCAAAATGGCAGGGTCGATGTTGTACTTCTCCCCAGAAGCGCGAAAGTTTTCGTCATACTGGGCGCATCGTGAACCAACTCCTTTGTAGTAGTCTTCAAGTGATATATGCGCGAGCTCGTTGATGTCAAGGAAAGGAGGGTTCCATCCGCCATCACGGATACCAGTGTTGAGCCATTCCTCAGAGCCATTTGGTCCGCATGCGCCGTCGCCGCCTTTTGTTGGGCTACAAGCTCCTTGAGCTTTATTAGAGTCGTTCTGAGCGGCTGTAAAGCCAAATAAGAGTGCCATAGAGAGGATTCCGTTTAAAGACATTTTGGGGGAATCGTAAGAGAAGTTGGTAGAGGATATGGTAAGACTGAAGCGTTGCTTCTGAGATGTCAATTACTGCATCTAAACGTGCTGTCTATCGATTATATATACTGTATTGAGACGATCGTCGCAATGCTTCCTTATTTGTAGGTCCTTATGATTATGAAGGATGCGTGCATCATTTCCCTGCATTCAAAGATCCCAAGTGCACGTGTCATAATTCCCCCGAAGGATTCGAGACAATCATGCGGTCCCTACTCAGGCCCTTTCATCACTGAAGTGCTGCATAACTCAATTAGGTGAGATCGTCCTATAATTTCAGCTGTGATGTCAGTATGTTCTACCCTTCATAACGAATTGGAAAAAGACGGCATATGGGCTTTGCCAAACAGGGTCATAATGTGAAACATAGTCGATCATTGTGGAGTATGTAATATTGACAACCAGTAACATGGTTTAGAATAGACCTTTAACCATGTCTGCCCGATAACACGTATTTCCGTCCTGGGATCGGCCGCCCTAAATAATAAGACCGAGTTTCAGCTCAACTCAAACTACACGAAATACTTAAAGGGAAATAACGTTCAGTTCCTTGATCCTTCCATTTACAACTGCGACAACGGCACGAACTCTATTCATTCAAGGGATGTATAGATATGCCCATATAGACGTTGCGATACTTACATCTTAAGTGTTGATACTATAGTAACAGCTCATCATCAAAAGATCTTTTAAAAGTCGTAAGACAGCTATTGTCCAAATATACTGGACACAATTGTACTTAAACCTACTTCCTGGCGGATGCGGTGGCGTTATTGCAGGTGATCCTACCTGCATGATGTGTATTGAAGCTACCAGCAGATACTGATATGGTAATATGGATCATATGGACCACTACAAAAGAATGGCCCCTATGTGGACTTTTTCGAATCGTATGAGCTTTACAAAGCATAAACCTGGGGACGGTAGTGTTATCTACAACGCCTTTGTCTCGGCAGGATGATACAATTGCCGTACATTTCCACGAAATCGATCACAGATAGTGTCAATTTAATGTAAACCTCTCACTACTTATTGTGCAGATCTATATTTTATTTTTCCCAGCTACTGATTGTTCATTGATCCGTCATGAACATCAAAAAGGTCATATAGGCTGCATCTGCAACTTACCTTACCCATACCCCTCTT
>JABFER010000257.1:0-10089 GCA_013618295.1 Fusarium armeniacum | reverse complement strand
GACTGGAGGGGGAGGGTCCGTGGGCGGGCGAGCAAACGGAAGAGTGTGATAGAGGGACGAGCGTCGTGCGTCGTGGGCTGGGTGTCGAGGGTCGGAACGAAGCGAGAAATGATTCGATGGCGCAGAATGCGCTGCGCAGGCGTTGACCTCGTGTGTTTGATGCAAGGGAGAATAGTAGCTGAGATGTGACAGGTCTTGCCAGTGCCTGTGATATGAGCCTCTGAAGAAGCAAATTAACAAACAACAAAACAGAAACAGTAGACGAGAAGGAAGGGGATGGGGGTAGGAAGACGGGGCGCGGCGCTTTTGAGGAACACAAGAGCCAAACTAATACGCCAACTCGATTGAACTGAACTGACTGATTGACCAGGGAGGCCTAGGCATCTCGGAACAGATGAACAGACCAGAAGGCAGTGAAGCGTATCCACAACCATACCAAGACCCTACCCTTACAGGTTGACGAGAGAGAAAAAAAAAGAGGCGCCAGGGGGTAGACCCTCGACTCCTCTGCGGGGGTTCGGGGCTTGAAGGCTTGGAGCTAGACCCAACAGCGGCTCAGGCAGAGGACAGCCTGTGAGAGTTGGAGGTGCCCGAGCGTCGTTCGGGGCCCCTGAGTCCGTCGGCGATCGCGCCCAGGAAACCAGGGATCCGCAGGGATGGTCGAGCAGTGGACTGGACTGGCAGACTGACTAACTGGGACGCTTTGGCGGTTTATTTGGCGGCTGCTGGCTGCTGGCCGCTCGTTGGATTTGACGGTTGCTGAGCGTGTTTATTAGCTTGCTCATGAGTCAAAGGGTTTATGGCGTATGGTTGCTTGGCTTTGCAACAGAACAGAAAAGGTCTGATGTTCCCCGAACCACAATCTCGTTCAGGGCTCTTTATTCTCCAGCAAGACCGGGATAAGTTATGAACGATTTATTCATCCTCTGCAGGGTCACAAACTCTTATTCTCGGCAGAGGTCTAGATAAAGCAGTTCAATTGATGTTTCTTGTAGAACAAGCCTCATTTCAGGGTGACCTTGCGAATATGGGAGTCAAGTCAATAGTAAGTAGCATTGATGCGACAGCCTTGTTGAATAGCCAAAATCAGCGACGCAGACTATTGGAGCCGGGTCGTAGTGATTGACGGCAAGTGTCGATACGGAAATGAGATGGCTGCAGCGAGTCATGAAAGGTTCGTGACAGCCTGCTAGTATGGCTCTTGGTACATTGCACGCAGAGAGACGGAGATGTTAGTGAGCGACGGACCAGTCAAGTGCCAGCACTAACACGACGGACCTCGCAGCTGGAGACTGCTTTCCTAAAGAGATCAAGCGTGTCGGAAGCATAGCAGAAACGAAATATTATTATTGTTCGAGTCGAATTCGGGCAGAATCTTGACCACCAGCGAAGAGAGGATCGACAAGAAGCGAAGCAACAAGTTTCCAAGTGCCGATAATAGCTGTCAACACAGACGATATATTCTGGGATTCATACCCAACAAGGTCGCTCGTAATACCGTAAACTCCACAATCAATCAATATCAATCAGCCTTCTCGTCGGGGCAGGCAAACAGGGTTATCAATGACGGTCTTTTCGAGACTAAATTAAGATAAGGACGCCAATCAGTCAAGATGTCAAGTGAAAAGAGGAAAGTGGACTTTCGGGAGAGAAAAAAAAGAAAAGAATACAAAAAGATTATGTTAGCAAAGAAGGGTGCACGGTAGGGGAAAGCCGCCAAGCATGATAGATTCTGGACATTGAATGTTGAATGAGAGAAAAGTACTAGGTAGGTAGGTAAGAAACAGTCAACAATGGTAGTATAGATACGGCATGTGAAGTTTTAAGTGTCGTCAACAATATCTTAGTAGTCTAGAAATTATGGTGTCGAGGAAGTTAGCAGCCACAAACAATCCACCTCCTCATCTGCCGCATCTGCCGCTCCTGCCCTCCTATTGAAAAGCAACACAATGAGACATGCACATGCAACAAACAGATCAATGTTTGCACCTTTCATCTCAAAAAACATGATCAATCGATCCAACAAGCAGCAAGCAACTACACAATTTGCTTCTTTCCACACTCGCCTGCTATAATCTCCACTCATACTGGCACGGGAACGGAAGGAACAGCACGTGGCAATCAGAGACATGACGGCCCGTGAGGCTACGGTAGGTACAGAAGCTTTGAACAAATGAGACATGAAAATATGCATATATTTATGGTGTTTTTACCTCTTACAATATGAAAGAGGTACGACAGATACACAAACATAAATCTCACCTCATACAGATGGCAGGTTGCATGCGCGGTAAGAGATCCAAATCAGGAAATGACTCGTATAATATACTAATATTGCGACAGTCACAATCCTAATGGTACACTTCCATTATCTCAAAAAAACATACATACATACATGCTATTTAATGTCATGTCCAGATTTCCGAGTCAGCCTCATACCACCCACACAATCTTTGTTGTCGCTTTTTTAGGCTGTCAAGCCCTGCAATGCCATGCAGGTTGATGGGGTACAATGATACCTCACTGTCACATTGAACCCTGGTATTTCATTATGGTGGCCCGGGGTTACATCCTTGCCTCGAGTGAATATTCAGGAACGAGCTTTGTGCATATTTATTTTTCCACCCGTTCTGTATGGACGATTCCTTCAGCTCTTCAACAAAAAACCACTGTGAGAAGAAGTTTGTGAGGAAAACGGCACTGACTCGAGCGTCATCATAAGCAGCCTTCTAGATGGCCCACTGCAGTAGCTCTTGTCGATCCCGTCGTTGCATTCTCCAGGGATCTTTGTGCAGATTCCGGTTGGTGATCTGCCAAGCATGGGCCATGTGAGTGACAACCGAAGGTCATTATTCGCTCCGCCCAACTAACACAAATAGCTTACGGTCGGCCTGCCTCTTTCGCCCTATCATGGATTGTCCCAAAGGAACACCGGAGCGAACTAGCTAACCCGAGCAGGGAGATAATTTACTTGGTAAATCACCCGGGACTAATCACCAAGTCAGGGGTAAAGCTAAGGTTCCTCTGCCCACTTCTTCCGGATGCTGGTAACGGCTTCTCTTCCATCAAGCTTCTGCAGACTCCCACCAAGAGACATTGGCCTTTGCTTGGCCGTCTAACTGGGATGGAGTTTACATACTTGCAATAGCGCTTCTATTAAGCGTCTGTGCGAGTGACTTTCAATGTTGTGCATCGTCAACTCACGCCTCACCCGTACGCACCCACGAGCATGGCCCAATGACGTTTCAAGATCCCACCAACAATAGCAACATGATTCGCCTTATACTATTACACGACATTGTAATACGTACATCCATCCACCAAGATGCCAATCCAATCTTCATACGAGCTCAAGCTCAGCATCACCGATCTCATCGTCGCCCACTTACGAGTCCATATCCCTACTCAACGCGAAGCAAAAGAACCTTCCCTGGTGTCAACGGAACAATACTGCAGACGCTCGGTACCAAAAACGGTCCCAACCCTTGATTTCATCGGCCCGGATCGTCTTCCCCCGGCGGAACCAAGCCGTTTTGGGGCTTCACCGGGTCTTAATCACAGCGTTTCCAACTGCCCGATCCTTGTCTTTGTTCCTGGCTAGGCGGAACCTACATGAGGAGACTCTAAGCGATTGGTACCGACAACAAAATTAGGGGATGCACTGCAGCATGGAAGCCCGGAAGAAGAATATTGGGTGTGGTGGTGACAAACAAAATGCCGTCTTTGCATTCCATACCGATAGCCATTTGGGACGATCCAAACTACTGGACGTTGAGAATAGGGCAATTCGGACGTCCATTGAATTTGAGTTCTTCTAGGCCATGCAAGANNGGTGCTGCACTCAATCTTGCATATCCATTCCACGCCATTGTGATCACCTTTGCTAGCTCGGACCAGCGGCTTGAACCTTGGCCGAAATCCCCAAACTCCAAGATTATCAATGTCGCATGTAGTATTTGCGTTGTTTTTATCCTCTTACAATTCATTTACCAGTTTTCCCGAATCCCATATTTCCCAATAAAAGCCCCCCTGTCACCGGCTTGCTTCCCCGACCATTCACTCATTCGTTCAATTCGTTCTTTTTAACATTACGTTCTCGCTAGATGCGTACAAGCACTTTGATCCCACATGGCAACCTTACCCTACTAACTGTAGGAACGGGTACCATTTGCAAAACTCTGGTTCAGCCTGGCATGCTTCTTGGTGCCCATTTGTGGCGTCGGGCTTTCTCAATTAGGTTCAACTAGGCTTGACCTAGATACAAATTCGATCTCGCGCCGTGCCTCAGACTATGGTAATTTTGTGCAGCATGACTCTTGCTCACTAGCCACGAAATATTACGAGTCTACTACCTATGTCTCGCTTGAATCTGGTATGGGCTGTTGAGGGTGTTGCAGTAGAATCAGACATTCAAGACACACAAGCAAGATGTGATTACGAGTTTACGTGCAATATCACTTTCTCGATCCATCAACAAGCCGCCATTTCGATACCCTGTCCAATCCCACGTTTTCCACACCTTGGGGACCTCGGTGCCGCAAAAGTGCATGCCCTTGCTATCTAACTGCATTGCACCCTTGTCGTCATGATCCATTCCACATGCCTCATGGAAATTTGGTCCGAAATGATGATGCCATGTCTGTAGTTCACGCCGCGCTTGCTCCATGGGTTCCAACGATTTCTCCAAGTGCTTATGTACATCCAGGGCAAAGGCAAAAGGAAAGCATGGGTTTGTCTGTTCCTCGGGACGTTTCAGCCATGACCAGAAACAGGCCTTCCCTCCGATGATCCATCGCTGCGTTGCATTGTGACCAGAGAGCCGGTAACCTACTAAGCTGTTCTGGTCTGATCAATTAAACTTTTCGCTTCGGTTTCATAATACGAATTGTCAACACTTCGCTGGCTGTTCCTAACCTACAGAGGGAGGGTGCTAATGGCTTTTTTGTTTTCTAGAAGAAAGGCTGAGACAGGAGAACAATGGTGGCTTGACTCGTCGGTTCCTGATGATGATGACGACTCCTGATTGTATGCATTCCCTTGGTCTAGATAAAAGCTACCTGTGTATTCATGCACTGGTGTAGAGGCTGGGGCTGAAACAGACGTTTCTGGTGGCTACGATGGTTACGATAACGTTTAGCTTGGACGAAAATATGAGGCGAGGTCCTCCCGTTGAACTTACCCGGAGAACAAGGGCTCATATAGGGCCCTATGATTTGTCAACCCGATTCGAGATTCTTCATGTTAAGAGTTGGCGTCAGATATTTAAGTTTAAAGGTGAAACAGGACACACGATCTTGGAGGAACTGTGAGGCTGACAAATGAAGCTGTTGGTCATGGTCATGGGCATGGGCATGGGCATGATGAGCCTAAAACTGAATGTGTATCTCAATGACGCGCATTAGTTTCTCCTATGTATCAACGATGCTCATGACCTGGGCTTGGGTGTGCACTTTGTTATTTTGCGTCGAGTAAAATCTCGATAAACGGATTCTATCTTAAGCCGTATCAACTCAGATACCATGTCTATCAGTACGACAAGACTTTCACCATGGTATCAAAGACATATGTTAAGGAATCAAGAGAGGTGACAATATTCGAGGTGTTATTGCTGTAGAACGTTGGGTGTGTGGACCACATCGACATAGTCCCGGGTACGTCCTGGGAATAACTTCATAAATTGAGCTACCACCACTGATAAGATCTCTGTCGTATCCTGTCTTTTGCGTCGCTCTTTGTGAATGTAAATCTTCATTACTGGCCGATTCTGGATTTTCGTCAGCAAAGAGACGCCATGTGGAAGATCGGCTGCCACAGGGCAGGTTTCTTGACCTCTTTCTCACTGCTTGCGCTCATGATTGGGTAGGACTTCTCTGCAGGCCAGGCGTTTTCAGCACAGCCTGTTAAGGCTCCCAGCATACCAAACCCCGCCCGGCTTGCCTCTCTTCTTCCTGCAACTTTCGACAATTTGAATCCTCTCTGTTGTCCGTGACAAGACTGAAAGCATTCTCGAAATGTCGGGATTGGATATTCTAGGCTAGCGCAAGCAGTGAAAGGAACACTCAAAGCTGTCGACTTGTTGCGCCAGAACTCTGGCATGAAAAGAGAGTGCGATAGTATAAAAGGAGAAGTGAGACATCTTCGATCTTTCAAATGTTTTGTAACTAAAGCGATAGCAGATTCTCATGATCGGATACTTGATTATGCAGGCGCAACAACAAGCAGACCCAGCAATGCCAGCGCAACGGCTTCTTGGACTAACAGAATATCCCTTAGTCTCTTTGGCGGCAGAACAGCTCCAAGATATACTAAACGATCTCAATCAAATCTTGGGAAAGTACTCGCACCCTCGCAAAGCGAATGACCCTAAGCGCTACGTGGATAGAGTAAAGTGGCTCTCCGACGCTAACAAGATCAACGACCTTCGAGAGAGGTCTCAGGCGATAAAATCAAATCTGCATATGGCCGTCACATTTCGAGTCTCGTCCATGGTAGATCATGGCAATATACGCCAAGAAGTGTGAGTTGCTGTGGTGCCGTTGTGAATCCACTGACATGATCAGGCTCTTCCATCGTGTCACGCAACAGTTAGCATATTACACACACCAGTCTCAGCATGTAAACCGGGCACTGCCCAACCTAGTTGAAACGTCTATCTCAACATCTTCGAGTTCTATGGAAGCCCGGCAGCCTCGTGACCAAGAGGCAGAAGATCGTGGCGTGATCCACTCACAAAACATAGCTAAGGAAGAGACTGACGGCCAGAGGATGTCTCTTGTTACAGTTACTAAAGACAAAGAGAATCTCGTGAGTGTAACAACAATACAGTCTCAGAGCCCTCGTATGTGCAGCCTTGGCTGCCAATGCCGCTGTCATCTCAATAAACGAGAGTATACCGGTGGTGCATGGGCCAAATCTCTGCTGGGATCGTGGCTCGTCAGATATGAACTCTTAGGCAATACCTGCCAACGCATGTGCAGGTCGAACACAGCCGTCAGACTTGAGTATCAACTTCGAAAGTGGCTCTGGGCTGGAGTTGTCTCAGTCGAAATATGCCAAGACCCAAGGTTGAACTTGTCATTGCGTCCTTGCAGGCTACTACCGTTTGCCCACAAAGTTTTCCCCATGATAGAACATCCCTCGGTACTACAAGAGCATATCTGCAAGGGTTACAAATACTTTCCCGACGACATCTGTGAAGATGGTGAAACCCTATTGGAGGTATGCACACCTCACACTACTGGATGCCGGTATACAAAGCTAAATAGACATAACTGCAGTACGCGATAGCTTCACGTAGGTGGGAGGCTGTCAGGATCCTTTTAAAATTGTGGGAAAACTTATTACGTCAACAAGGATTGCCAATGTCTGTATGCCTGACGATAAACTTAACGAGTACGGCTGACTATCAATAGAAAACCCGGCTATGAACTTATGAGAAGTTATGATACATCTGAACCGAAACCTGGCAATTTCCGTTTCATACTGGAAAGTGTGACATCCTATATCCCTGGTTGGGATGAGAGTTACAGAAGCGATGTCCATCTGGAGGCCATGGATCCGGAAGGGACACAAGAGGGAATGTTGAAGGTGCTACAAGAGCAACCATGGGCCATTGATGAGCTGGACTGTACTGGCTTCTCCCCAATCCACCATGCAGTGCTTCAGGGAAACTTGGAGGCACTGAATGTCTTGATCAAAGCCAAAGCCAACATCAACCAGCACTGTTACGACAAAAGCACTCCTCTTATGCTTTCTGCACGTGCCGGTCGTGAGAGAGAGACAGCAAGACTCTTGGAGTCTGAAGAATGTCGAATGAATGTGGGTTACATCGCTCCTAGTGGGTTCAGTGCGCTACATTTTGCCATTCAGATAGGTTCCCTGGCGATTATCCGTATGTTACTTGAGGCCGGAGCGACTGCTAGAAGCCAGAAAATCCCCATTCTACAAACTTTTTCCCGTTACACTAAAGGGAGCCAAGACGCCGCCGACGAGATCCTCTATACTTTGCTTATGCATGGAGCAGATCTCGAGGAAAAAGATGAACATGGCTTCACACCAGTCATGATAGCTGTACTAGTCAAAAACATACGGGCATTGCGTACCCTTGTCAGCGCAGGTGCATCGCTGGCGGCCAACAGTTCAGAAAATATTAGCATCCTTCATCTGGCTGCTTTTTATCCTGATATTGAGATGATCGACTATATTGGGAAACAGAATCTTGCCGGAGTCGAGCTGGAACAACGCGATATCTATGACCGTAACCCGTTGTGTGTATTACACAAACATTGGAACCGTCCCAGCTGGCAAATAAACAGTTTGTCGCCCCAAATGAGCTTGGCAGATATGGCGGCCTTCATCAGGTTCTATTTCGATTTATTAATTCCTGACTTGAGACGTCACATGTCGACCATTGATGACCTTCTTCGAGCTGTCAAAGATAGAGACGTGTCTACAGCAACGGCGATATTCAACCAACTCATCGAGAGGAGAGTCACATGTAACCAGATAGGCCTCGTGGGTTGGTACAGAGGGCTGAAAGGATATGTGGTCGATGGTGGTTGGGACTATCTGGAAGATGTCCTGAAGGACGAATATCATGAGACTAATGAGAAGATTGGGCGTGCGGCTGTTGCGAGAGACAAGACAATAAATGACCCAGAGATGGAAGAGTTCTTCTAGAAATGCCAAGGCTGCAGAAGGGACAATAGATCTATCGACACACAGCCTAGTGACTCGAAACTTGATCAATAGGTTCTTTTCATATATAGCTATATATACTTATTGCTTTTCGGGTACATCGACCACTCTTGGCTGTTCGTCGTCTCCTTGGCCATAGAGGATATCATCAGAGACATCTTCAATTCTCAGAAAAGACTTACTACCCTTGATGAACCAGAAACCCAATGAAAGAATAAGCAAGATTCCAAAAACGGCAATAGCAAAGTTCATATCCGCAATAGCTGGGTTTGGTGAACCAGGAAAGAAAAAGAATACAGTCGTGATGACAGTATAAATGATGGAAATTGTGTTGAGCGCTGGTCCAAATCTGCCCAATCCAAATTCTCCCCCTGAAGGCAGCTTATCTCGGCCAACGATCATTAATACAGCAATAGGAATTGCGTAAGATATTGTAAGGGCGATGGTGCTGACGCTCAGAATAGCATCAAGGGTGGTGCTAGAGAAGAGATACAGGAGTCCAACAAGATTGATAATAACTCCTTGGAGGATCAACGAACGAGCAGGGACTTCCCAGTAAGGATCAACATAAGAGAAATAATCTCCAAATGGAAGACCACCATCACGGGCAAAACTCCAAGTAAGTCTTGAGGACGATGTCACGATCGAGATACCCTGACCAAAGCCGTTGAAGATGAACAGAGCGATCAACGTAGCTGCTCCTTTGAGTCCCACAATGTTCTGTACCACTTCAATGAAGGGGAAGCCCGAGGGTGGATCCAAAGTGGTGTCGAGATCCTGTATGCAAAACAGGATAGCAACCAGGAAAATGAAGCCCGAGATAGCACCCATGACGATAGCCATCACCATAGTTCTAGGTCCATTCCGTCGAGGGGCTGGGATCTCCTCCACCATGTGTATAACAGAATCATAGGCTGTCAACCCATACGCAGCCTGTACAAGTCCGAGGAACCAAACAACGCCATCTGACCAGCCTGTCTGGTTGATCCACGATCCAAAGACGAATCTAGCCGGTTGATAATCGAGGTCTGATTTCGTTCCAACGAGGATAGGAAGGAGAAGACAGAAAGTGGCGAAGAGGCCGACGAAGCCAACGGCGACGAAGTTGTTGAAGTAAGGAAGGAATTTCTCGGAGCGGCAGCCGACGTAGTTGACAAAGGTAAAAAGGATATTGATTCCAGTGTACACGAGGAACAATACCCAGCTTTTGTCGAGTCCTGTCCATTCGGGGTCAAACATGAGTTTCATCGACAAAACAAACTCGGTCATGAAAGCAATCTGCGAAGCAGAAAGACACCACCATCCAAAGGTGCTGATAAAAGCCGTCATGTAACTCATGAATCTCCCTGTCGCAGTCCTCCATAGTTTCGCAGTCCAGTACGCCTGACCCAG
>JABFER010000251.1:0-14400 GCA_013618295.1 Fusarium armeniacum | reverse complement strand
AATATAAAGTTATAAATAACTAAAAGTTAGTATATTTAATAGCTAATTAGAAGGGTAAAAGGTATACCTCTTATAGTATCCTTTTAGAAACTTATAAGTTATCTTTTAGAGATATATAAGATTAGTTATATACTATATAATACTTAATAGAAGTTATAACCTTTTTCTTTTATATATTATTAATATATTTAAAAGTAATTATACTGCTAAAGATTAAGTCTTTACTAAAAGCTTTAAAACTATAGCTAATTAAGGGAGAATACTATAAGTAAACAGTTAAGGTAAGTAGGACTTAATAACCCTTTTTTATAGCTTTTATAGCCAATATATTACTAATAGATTGTATTAACTTAGTATTAAAAGTTACTCCTATTGCCATTACTAATAGAAGCGGAGCCCCTTGCGGCTGGTCAGGGTTAAGTGGTTAACTGATATAATATTTCTAAGTGATGGATAAGGGGTTGACTTACGCTATTGAAGAAGGAAGTGCCTCGTGCACTATGTAGTCTATCTATTGCCTATTTGGCGAAGGTGAGTATGGCATGCAGGCATTGACTTAAGCTCTACAGGAACGCACCGTAAGAGAGGGGATGTTCAGACGCTCGACAGGATAGGTAGATCAGTTGTCTCGGCCTAAGAGAAGTTTGACTTTTTCCTCGATCGTAAGCTCGCTCAAGGCATGGTCTACGTTTACGAGAACAGACATGGTAAGGTTCAATGTATAACAGATGCGGTAGGTTGCAGTGGTACAAAGTATTCTGGCCAAAAAAGGTTGTTGAGGTAGGAACCCCTACTTGACTAACCACACCTTTAATAACCCATCAAGAATGGCAGAGTGATGACCTGTCATATAGAGGGCTATCTTGACCGCTCAATCGAAGACTATTATCTGGAGCGTTGGACTAGGTAATTTGACCGAGGTCATAACTTAAGTCTTGAAAGATGAAAACCTGGAGGCGGCCCGCATTGCTCACTAACACTTAATTGCCCGAGTGTCTTGTTTTTCTCAGACAGGCATTTTCTGCTGAACCTGACTTTTTGTTGAAGACACTAATTCGTGTAGTTCTCGAGGGTAGGGATCCATAGGGAAAAATTAATTTTATCGCTATTTTTGCGAAGGTTTCATAGAGCACGGACAGTTAATCCACATTTACGCCGAAGCTTAGGGACTAAGCTATGACTTCCCGCGCACTCCCAACGAATACGAGTATGCTGCTACTTCGTTTACCGGCGAAGAAAGACTTTGAACCCCGCCGTAACGAGGTATATTTACACCACACATTCGGTACCCAATGAAGAACCTGCGGTACACGTCTGTCTATATACCCGATTGGTCGACCCCTGTCCACACCTCGTGCATCGGCCAAATGACGCTTTCGGTGAAATGCGACCAAAAGATCCAATATCAGTTGGGCAATTAACCGTATACTAACTCAACTCGCCATTATTGCTTCACTCCAACTCAGACTGACTCGCAAAATTTTCAGGGTTATACGATATGAGGCTAAGTCGAGCTAAAGCCCCTCGCTTGTTTAACTCCTTTTGATCATTGATCATTGATCTAGCATGCATGCACCACATGCCCCATGAGGTGATGTGTGGGGTACAGAGGCTAAACCTTACATGCAGTACAACTTTAGTTACCATGGATGGGCTGAGGGGAGGCAATCGAGCCTCTTTCAGCTCTTTTTTATGTTTCTGGTGCCAGAGAGCCCCAGATGGCTTATCGCTAACGGCAGGACGGCGGAGGCTTCTAAAATCATCAGCATTCATCACTCTGGGACGAATGAGCCGACTGAACTCGTACGACTTCAGATCGCCGAAATCACCAGTGCTATGGAGGATGGACAAAATGGCCTCGGCATCGGCGTCGTGGTCATTGTGTTTGTGTTCTATGCCTTCTACAACTTTGCCATGAACCCTTTGTCCATCGCCTACTTGCTAGAGGTCTTGTTGTTGGATTACGCAGGGATGCTGAGTGCAGTTAACAATTGCTTGTTATTATTATTATTAATTCCTTGCAGTCGAAGGACCTTTGAGGCCTTATATCTTCGACTGATTCTTTTAAGGACTTGAGTCCTAGAGTCCTAGATAACAGTCCTACGATTTGAGTTTTAGGACATCAAACTTTAACATTAATCTTGAGCCTTAATCCTGAAGTTAAGGGGGAACCACCAATTCTTCCAACAGCCAATCGCCACTTTACCCGGCTGCCGTTATTCTACACCCGCGCTGGAACGTGTCTTGGCTTGAGGCTAACTGGACTAGCGATAAGCAACTAGTGTGGCTACGGGATGCTAAGAACAGCGTCCGGGAATTCTTTGAACAACAGTATCCCCGTAAGGAGCAGTTTAAGGCAGCGAAAACCATAATAGGAAAAGCAATACGGCAAAACAAGCCCAGCCAATTCAACCAGTAGATATAGAGCTACAATCGGTATATAATAGAGGAAGAAAATAAGCTTGGAGTTTATATAAGGTAAGGGCCAGTCCGGCGAGAGAACTTGAACCCCATTCTATGGTAGAAGGAATACCAAGAAGAATATCTACATTTAAGCAAGTTTACCTTTAATATCTTAGCAATTCCTACTCTATCTATTAATCCTAAGCGGACATTTAGTATTATAAAGTTAATAATAAGCTTATAAATGTATAGCTTAAGCCCTAAGATAATAGAGGAAATACAGTGCCTATGGAATTAGCTAGGCCATTAAGCAATCACTGTAGGCAAGGTTGTTAGCTTTAGTAGGGACCTGATGGGCTGGGATAGAGGGGAGGAATAAGAGTACCAATAGCTTTATCCTAGCCTCAGGTTAGTACTTTTAATTTAATTATATTAATTCAATTTAAGTTAAGTAAGTTTATGGATAACTTTGTTTCAAGTAATCAAGTTATACCCCCGAACTTGACTTACTTAAATTGAAGTTAGCACTGCCCTTGGATGGCCGACAAGTACAGGCGACGCTATCCTATCTTCCTTAGGTCCTATATTATTATTGGCGCTGCAATTCTATAGGGATGTACTACTAATATGGCTATATTCTTAGCTGGGCGCTTTTTTATTGGCCTCGGTAGCATATTTATCTTATACGCTGCTCCTCTACTCCTTAGAGAACTGGCATACCTAACTCACTGACCTATCATTACCGGCATCTATAATACCACCTTGGTAAGCAGACTATCCTCCTGACCTTACAAGTTCACTACCTAATCAGTTACTGCAATATAGTATACTGGCGCTATTATCGCTGCCTAGGCCACATATAGTACTTTTTATATAAACAGTAATTAGAGTTAAAAAATTTCTTTACTCCTTTAAGTACTAGTTTCTATATTTTAGGTTATTTTTATTATTTTTTTGCCTAAAAGCCCTAGATAGCTTATTGCTAATAATTATTTAGCAGAGGCAATTAAAGTCCTTAATAAGCATTACTGTAAAACTAATAAACTAATAGAGCTTATTTACCTCTAGATTGCTAAGATTACTAGCACTATTAAGTTTAAAAGCTCTATTAAGTCTATCTTATACTTTTAGTTCTTTAAAATAAGTAGGTCTTATGTATATATACTGGTATATCCTGAAACTAGAAAGTAGTGCAAGGCTAATCTGTAGTCTGCTTACAGAGGGAAACTGTTATCGTCTAGTAGTTATTACTTCTCTAGGCTTTATTATACAGTAGTATAGTAATCAGCTTATTAGTCCCTATCTTACTTTTATCCTTTTAGATATTAGCATTACTGATAGTAAAATATAGAATCTTATTAATAAAGGCCTTTAGATCTATAACCTTATTATTACTTATAGTTCTACTACTTTTATTAATTAAATTAAAAAATAGCCCTTTTTATTAATATCTATTATTAATATACTATTTATTTTTACTATTTAGACTATTTTAATAGTATAAAATTAAATAGAAAATAGTATTTATAAAGGGTTTAATATTAAAATTATTTTTTTTATTTTTATTTTTTTTACTTTTTATAATATTACTATATTGCCTTTACTTATTGCCTACCTTCTTAAGGTATTACTATATACTTTTTACTTTAAAGGTCTTAATATTTTTAATTTAATATAGATTTATAGCAGCCTTTTTACTAGCTTTATAAACCTAATTAAATTAAAGGCTATAAGGTAAAAGTATTATATTATATTTATTATTACTTAACTTTTATAGCTTAATATTATTTACTTTACTTATCTTAAGACTTAAGGTTTAGCCCTTAAAGAGGTCGCCTAGGTCTTTAATAGTAAATAAGTGCTTAATAGAACTCTTAATATAAAGGCTAAAGGCATTCCTAAGGTCGACCATAAGAGCAGAGTTACATTAGATAGCAAGGAACTATAGTGTTGCGTTATGTTGTGTTGTGTTGGATGGCGAAGTTGCGTCAGTAAGAGAACCGGGAGGGTTGTTGGAACGGAGCTTCAGTAGGTACTCATATCAACCGTGGAATTAACCACAATCCATATGGCCGGACTGAAGAAGGGTACGATTTAGGAAGTTTGTTCTTTTTTGGTACTTAAATACTAGCTTATGCATATTTCACACGTAAATACACGAATTCCATTCGTGCTTGCCTTTGAATCAATAACTCTGTAACCTGAAATGTCCGAGTAGGCCCCTCTGTTCCTCCACGCAAGCAGGAGAACCAACATGTAGAGCTGTCCAATGCTCTAGACAGTGACCTCCGTGAGGTTACCAGTTTCAGTCTCATCAATAGTAGCAACGCGGCCTAACAACGGAATATAATGCGAAATGAACACGGACCTGCACGACAATGTCTGCGTTGCTGCTTGAGCGTCGCCATGGAGGTTCAGTTGATAGAACCAGGTGACACCTTTGTACAGACTCACCGGTTAATGGAGGTTCTAGGGCGAACCTTTGGTAATAAACTGTGTCGTGACGGATGGATTTCCTGTTACAACAGGACAGAGTCGCCGCTTCAGGCTAGCAATGAGCCGCTGGCTGTTGGAAAATCCGGGAATCCCCCTTCCCTTCAGGATTCAGACTGTTAGTCTGAAAGTCCTAGATTTAAAGTTTAAAGTCCTAGATATAATTATCTAGAGATATAAACCCGAGAATAATTCTCAGCTCAATAAGAAATAACCAAGTTTTACAAAAATACATTTTCACCCAGCACTACTGCGTAATATAAACAGCACTGGCTCGTGCGCGGCCAAATCCTTCGGTGACGGACGCACTAGAGGTAAAGACAATTGCCCGAAAAGCTAACGCGGCGATACTAAGAAAGTGGCCTGGGGGGTCCAGACACCCCAATACCACCGAGACAGTCTAACAAAAGACCCCGCAATGATACCGAACTCCATGACTATTTCCCCGGGAAGGGGATTTGTGGTCTAACAAGATCACGCGACTTGCAGGATAATGGTCCGCAACCCCGAGCTTGAGCTTGAAACTGCGCCAGCTCGCGATGATGGCGCTTGTTAAGTCCCACAGAGGTATAATAAGCCTGTATAGTACTTCAACTGGTGTTGATTCTCATCGAGCCAAGAATCGTCGAAAATGGAGCGCGTCAAAGTCAACCCCATTATTCCCGGATTTGCCCCGGACCCTTCCGTCATCTACAGGGTGGGGAATCTATCTACATCTATCTACCTTAGGTGTCGGTAGATAGATGTAGATGCTTAGTCATAAAACGGAATGTAGATAGATAGAGGTAGGCTACATGTAGATATAGATAGATGCTTCTATCTACCACTCTAAATACGATATGCACTAGCCACTAAGTAATTACCCCGGTCACTTCGCCACTCGTCTCCTTCAGCAGCCCGTCATATCCTTCTAGAAGTCCTGCCTTCAGCCATGACCTAACCGTTTGGGTAACTGCAATTGTGCTCGCGTCTAAACAAGTCCGCTGAGGAGAGACCATATTACCAGCGGAGGAAAATGCTCTCTCACATTCAGCACCCATTGCAGGGACTGATAAGACATCAATCGCCATTTTCGCTACACGAGGATACTCAAACCGCTTAGCAGGCCAGTATTCAAGCGGATTATCATGCTTTAAAAATATATCCTGCTTTGTAGATTGCCACCTTTCGAACTCATCGGCGACTGATTCTTCTTCGGAGTTCGGATGCGACATAAGCTCATCTTAGAATGAGTCAAGGGATTATACTCCCGTGCCCTCACGGCTACAGGAAGATTGCTATCAGCGATCTCCCACTGGGCGGGAAGATCCCTATACTCTTCCTCCCAAAGCGTTTGGATGAGATATCAAGCCTTATCAATCCAACCCTCCCTTCCGCTGTACGCCCTTGTCAAGAATGCCTATTGTATTCCAGGATAAAGGACAGTAGCTACGTAATAAGTCAGTGTTTCATCGAGCTTCATGTAATATTTATTAAGTTTGGCCCATGCAGAGTTGATACAGGCAGAAAGATAGCTGGACTCTGGCCGATCCGCTGACTCTGTCTTGGCCCTCTTGTTAGATATTAAGGTGAATCGTGTATATTTCTTAATTCTGTCGCAATCGAAGGACTATTGAGACCTTATATCTTCAACTGGTTCCTTCTAGGACTTGAGTCCTAGAAAGTCCTAGATAAAAGTCCTACGATCTAAGTTTAGGGCTTCAAACTTTAATCCTGAACCTTAATCCTGAAGTTGAGGGTGAACCCTCCAATATTCAACACCTCTCTAATGTTGATAAGAGGAACTCGAATGCAATGTGGACCTTGCTAGGGCTCCGTAGCCAAGTATCAGTAACGTGGGCTTTATAAGTGTTGAACTCATGAATAACCTTGGCCCAAATTGTTTTGTGAGTAAGGTTTGCGGAAGTCTCACGGACCAACGGATTGAGATAGTCAAAGAGTTCATGGAGCCCCACGTGCTCTGAGAGGCGAAAAGACAGGTCTGCGTCCGTAATCCACCGAACAAGCAGGCGCTAGAATATCACTTTGTCAAATCTAGCAACGAGCTCGTCGTGAAGGTCATCCCTCTTCCGCTTCCTGGAGGTAAACTCATGGAGATTGCATTGATTTAAAGGTCTCTCCAATACATAGCGCTTTGCTTTTGATGGATCTGGATGGAAAACACTGTGTGCTTTGCTGAGGTGATTTTAAATGTTCCGGGTATTTGACGCGACATAGGCTTTTGGTTTGTGGACTTTCTGTTGGGTGCAATGGCAGCAAAGCCAACTGGATGGGCCCCGTTCGGTGGACTCTGCTCAATCATGCCTCGAAGCTTCAACCCCGACTGCTTGGGTGTCCTCTCCAGGGTGTCGTAATTTGTAACGGTCGCGCGAAGCCTGGGACCATATCCTTCAGTCCATTATAATAGCAAGGTTAGTTTATCAAAGAACACGCGGTCAGAGTCATCTTCTGGGGGAAAAGAGCCAACTTACCCAGATTGTCCAACAATGACCAGGCAAAGTGTCCAGAAACTTCTGCCCCGTCCTCTCTCGGTTTAACAATGGCATCCAGATGGTCAATAAAGTACTTCTGGCGGAAGTCATGATTGACAGACTCTTCCTTAGTCATCTTCTCCTCGCCAGGGCAGGGATATCTATTCTCAGTAACGCAGATGGGCTTGCCGTATTTCTTGAAGAGTCTCACAAGGAAATTCCGGAAGCCTTTGTGTGCAGAGCGCAGCCAGTACATGCCGCTCAGGTCGCCAATTGACTCTCTGGCCTTGCCTCGACTAGATCACCTACGTTGCCTGAGTAGTCCGTATCGGGCGCCGGGGTTGTGCGGTGTCGGGCAAGTTGAGAGGTGTATGTAGTAGTTCATTCAGTAACAGTCGAGCTCAGCCTCTCGCAACAGCGCAAACTCTCCTTCGGTGAATCTATGGAGGCGGTCGCCAAGCTGCTCACGCATGACCTCAAGATAATCACTTCCAAGGCTAAATATTACGCTCTGTCAGCAATCTCAAGTTCACTGGGGAGATCAATCCCGGGTGTCACCCGAGAATGTTCTAACAAAGGCCACTTACAATATGGATTGGGCAAACCAGCCTTGCCAAAAGTCCATTCTTCTCCCAGCCGCTTCCTGATCCTTGGGGTCTTCTGGACCTCAGGGGAAGAACAAGTCACCGGTGTTGGACTTGCCGACCCTTCCTCCTTGACTAGGCTTCAACTCTTTGTTGTACAATCTCGCCGCTCTCGCATGGGCCAAGATGAGGGAATGGTCTACAATCCAAGGCTCAGTTATCGAGTCACCCTCAGGATCGTCCTTGTTAGTGCTGCTCCGTCCAGGGGCATCGCTGCCCTTGGAGTATCCCTGTAACCGTGTTAGTCCCTTAACATGTAAGCTTATTCCCAATGCCTTGACTACTCACATAAATGGAAACGACCCATGGCTCATTAAGGGTGATCCAGTTCTTGACTCGGTCACCGAAACGCTAAAAAAAGACTCTAGCGTAGCGCTCAAAGTCCTTCTGGATCTCTTCTGTGTTCAACCAACCGCCGTAACGGCCTTCGAGGCCCTGTAGCAGGTCCCAGTGATACAGAGTAACCCAAAGCTTGATCCCCCTAGCTACCAAACCATCGATGAGCTTGTTGTAAAAGGCGATACCCTGCGCGTTGATGAGGTCATTTCGGCCGCCGATGGGGATAATGCGGGGCCAAGCCAAGGAAAATCGGTAGGCCTTTGCGCCGTATTTGGCGAGAAGATCAAGGTCCTCCTCGTATCGGTGATAGACGTGATGGAGATGGTGTTTGAAACTTTTGCTCTTTGACAAAGATTGGCAGGCGATAATTTCGATGATGAAATGTGCCTTTGGATTAGAGGGAACGTGATGGTTGATGGGTTTGAAAGCTCAATGAGGGGAGAGCTTTATACATGTCATGATCCCACGAAGAGGATTGTATTTCATCATATCAACCCCTCCACGGCCTCTCTAATGTTTTTATAGCTTTATTATCATAACAGTAGACAGAGAATTTATTATACAGTAGTCCTAAAAACTATTGAATAATATCTAAGAATGTCGTGTGGTGGGCTTAGTGGTGGATGATATAATATTGGTTTACATAATGGTGGGGGACACGGCGATATCTAACAAGCCCGATGAGCTTGTTGTGTGGTCTGACCCTACATAGGGAAGGTGGCCGATTTCTTAACTTCGTGTGCTTTTGTCTTTTGTTCAGCAAGGGTAAAGGTAACCAGGATTCGTTTAGAATGTGCCACCATTTCAACCGAGCTTTTCTTTAAGGAACGGGGTGTGGCTTGGTCAGCCTCCGCTGTAGATCAGACCATGCATCTACGCAGGTCTGTACGGAGTACTTGCCTCAACAACCTGGAGGTGATAGAAGAAGAAAGTACCTCCTACCGCTTACCCCGCAACCATCCCTGAGTCTAGGGTCTTGGCGTGGCCGGGGTTTGTTGCCTTCGGCGAAATGGTGGGGTTGCCTAAACGACCTTCCAAAACTCACACTCGCCTAAACGAGCTGCAATCCCCAGTGAACATAAATGAAAATCTAATTGCCCGACTTTATCTCTACGTTTGTCCGTTTTTTATCGGCATTTATCAAAGGCTCAATGGCTTCCAGGCAGGCTGCAAGACAGGCTTGTAAGTTCTGTCGTCGTCGAAAAGTCAAGGTAAGTCATCCAGACCTGTCCTTTTGTTGACAGCAAAAGAAAAGAAAAAAGAAAAAAGAGGAATACACAAGCCTGGGTTTGCTAACGAACACAAATGAAGTGTGACGGCTTGCCGACTTGCAGAAACTGCTATACATCAAAGATAACTTGTCGATACTCCCCACCAAGGAAACGGGGCCCAAAACCGGTCAAACTGCAAGACAATCGTACAGCAGAACCTCCCCTTGGCACAACATATGCGGCCACTGATTCATCTGGGGAAGCCGACAGCCCGGTGGTGCTCCCCACTACCGATAATACCTATCCATACCATGCTTCTTCTACCAGTCCACTATCAAATAGCGTTGCGACGAATCCTCTATTGGAGGCCCCAGAAACCCAAGCTCAGACTGCGACCAGAGTATATCTTACACTCCTAGCGGGGCTCCTCGCCGCCGCTCCCTCTGAGTCACCAGCATCGATTGCAAATCACTGCATTCTTCTCTACACTCGGTACGTCTTCGGGGCAATACCCATCTGTCATGAGGCTACGCTCCGTGAGACGGTTCGCCAGTTCTTCATGTCAGGTTCGGAAGGAGAGAATCCCATACAAGACAACGCACTGGTATCACACTGCTTTGCCTCTGACGACGAACGAGAACTGATTGTGGCCCTCCGGAGAATCACCATTCTCACATCACTATGCGCATCCGTATCATACATCATCCCCGAATCCCTTCTCCCCAGTAAACGCCTTACAGCCCCGCTATTCCTCCGAGCGACACGAGAAACCCTCAAAATTTACGAGGACTACGACCTCGAGCACCCAGACTCGTCGTCCCTTAGCATCCGATTGTTGCTCTCATCAGCCATACAGACTGCCACTGGAACGCATGGAGTGGCTTTTCATATCCTGAGTGAGGCGGGTCTCATCGCCATGAGAATGCGCCTCTATAACGAAACCTCACTTCAAGGTCGAGACCTCATCGAACAGACTCTCTTGCGGAACGCTTTTTGGCAGTTGTACGTTTGCGACAAGACGGCTTTGGTTATGAATACCCGTCCGGTGACGATCCATGAGACTCTCTTCGACACGGGACTTACAATTGAAGTACGTACGCGAAACCTTGTGCCACTCTTCGACCATGGAGCAGGGCCTGAGGGCGCCCAGATAGAAGAAAGACTTGTGGAGGGATCTCATGTTATTTGTCGCCTGTGGGCCATGGCCGCTCGGGTCATCCAAGGCATGAAACTACATTCGGAGAGGAACTTGGACCCATTTACCAATATGGAAGCCTGTCGTGATGGCATCGCAAACCTATCGGAGGCATATTTTGAAATGATCACTTTAACAAACAACCTCCCTGTCCTAGTCCGAACGCCCGATGAGCCAGCTCTCGACATCAGCCGAAGCGCAGATCGGCACATATTTGAGATTCTGCAGCGGCAACGGACTAGTTACCTCATTACCCTCCACAGCATGAAAGTCATGGTGCTCCACTCAGCAATCCAGTATAATATGACCGAGGTTATAGGTCTAAACTCGGAGCCTCTGACACTAGCAATGAGGCAGATAGAGCTGGCTCAAGACTTTTTGAACGCCCTCGAGAGTGTTCCGTTTCTTCATCTCCAGACGGACGGAGAGCATTGCGTAAGTTGTCGCTACGAGGGTATATACAGTTAAACCATTCATTCACTTACACGAGCTTGACAAATTAGGTTGAGAAGATCAGAAGAATTGGTAGTCTGCTACTCGAGCTCGCACACGGCACGGAAAGCGACGTGGTTAAATTACAGGCGAATCAATGTGCCATGCGATTGATTGACCTGTTGGCACGCTTGGACTCGAAAGCATCGGACGTGTTAGAACAATATATAGAGTTCTAGGTTCTAGATGCAAGAAGACGAGAAAGAAATGTAAATCTAATCCGTCGAGAAATCTGAATATCGTACCTGGACCTCCTTTTCACTCACGGCATAGACACCAATGAGGGGTCCTACTAAATTATGCCCAGTCATGTCTAAACTGTCAATCTTTCCCAAATCCTTTCTCGTGGATGCATTGTGATCAACAGAAAACCAGAAAACAAATTCTAACTCGGTATAATTCATATCAAAGGCAATCTTGGCGCCCTTATCTGCCGAGCCCACGCTCTGAGACATTCTTCGCTCGATGCACCTGGCCTTGTTGATAATCTCTAGGACCACCTCGTTGGGGTCCACATCTAGGAAAATGCGGACATAACGGTGCTCATCCTTGTAGTAGCACAGTCCAGTCTGGAGACGGGAGCCATCGGTAGTCGGCTTTCTAGATAGTTAAGTGTTACCGAAGCCAAGCCATCTAGGAGTCTCTGATGCTTTCCGACAAACGTCACCGGCTTGATAGGGTTCGACAAGTCCGCTTTGCTGGATGTCAACTCGATGCTCTTCCGTTGAAGCCCGTAGTTTGCTTCGATAGGATCGCGGATGTGGACATAGGTGACGTCAGGAAGGTCGGGGTTCCTTCTGGCAGGCCATTCTGCAGATGCATGTTTCTTGATAGAGAGTGGCACATCTATTCGAACAGTGCTAATAACGGGGTACTTGCCTTCCGGCCATGAAACAGTGGTTAAGAAGGACTCCCATGATGAAGTGGCTATTCTTCTTCCCGCCGAGGCATATAAAGTACCATTACCCCGATAGGTCCTGGAAAAGGTCTTTATGGCCTGTATATTGAATGTATCCGTTGGGATACGTCTTGCCCAACACCGGGTTTGCCGGGTTAACCTCGTACGGCTCCCAGATGTCTCGTGACTGAGCTATAATAGTGTGGTGATTGGTAAAGCAGCCATCTTTAGCAATAAGAAGGTAATACCAGCCATCCTTCTTATATATGTAAAGACCCTTGGGGTAAACCTTAGTGATACCCTGCTAGAGAAGCTTTTCCTCTGAGAGTTTCTTGCCTTTCTTGAGATCGATCTCAAACTGACGAATAGCTGTTTCAGGAGGGGGACCGGCAGCACTAATCACGTAGACTCGATCGTTATCATGCCAGAATAAACTCCTATCAGTAGCCATGAAGTCGTAGAAAACAAGATCGCTCCATTTCTCGGCCCAGATATCGGTTATTGACAGTATAAAGTTTTGACGGTCGCTATCGAAGTCGGCTTGAGCTCGTGTGTGATACACGTTGGCGCAGACGATGTAAAACATATCTTTATGGTATCGAATCGTGAAAGCTTAAAGGCCGTCCTCGGAGCAAACCCTTTCATCGGGGTGGTCGGGACCAACAATCTTCATCACGGAGTCATTAAGACTCATCTGTAAGATTTAAGCGAATTGCTTTGTTATATTTCAAGCATGAAAACTCGATAATATAGGAGCATTTAAAATGTAGCTCTGAAATATACCAATGTCTTTCCATTCACGCAAATCTTGCAAATCTTTCGAGGCGTATATGGGTAAACCGGGGAATATGTAAAAGCTGGAATTTAAGAGAAAGGTAGGTGCCGTCAATAAAGACAAACGAATCGGTTGGGCGAGAACCTGGGAAAGATTGGGTTGACTGGAACTTGTTCCATTGTGAAATATGATATCCCCTCGATGAACGAATACCCGGCAGCGCAATAGAACAATTATATTTTTAATATCTTGCAAGTTAACCCTATAAGGGGTATCCAAGCATCTTTAGAGTCTTAATTAGTTTAAATACTAAAAGACGCCTAATAGCCGGCCTATAACTTCAAAAGTCAAAGATTAATATAGTTTGGCTGTCTCAATGCCAGCTGAAAGGCCCTGCTCAACGGCTGGCTCCTCAACCTTCTTCCTTCAACCCACCCGAAAGGCACGCTTCAATCATTCTTCACGCTTCCACTTCCAGGTCAGCCGGAGCCTGCCTAGCAAGATATCGAGCCGCAAACTTACCAGTACGTCATCCGACCCGACTTCTGATTACTCTTGCTAATATTAATCATAGCCATACCGTCTCGATGCCTATGCAAAACAGTCTGCAGCCTGTACCATCATGCCTACTGCACGGCCGGCTATGATCTTATCTCTGCTATTAGACCGGCACTTCTAGTAGGAGATAGCAAAGAGCGCTGCATAATATATACAATAGCAGAAGCTATTATAAAAAGCTTCTTATTAAAGGGACGTCTAGCCTTATTAGGATAGCTTTTTTTAATTACAGTCCAATCTGCCTAATTAGTTATATAAAAAGGATAAGGGGCAGGCATCTCCAGTTAGTGCAATATCTGCTAACTAGATTGACTGAGAGCTATCCGAGCTAGAAGCCTCTATAGGTACAGGAGATAGCTGTCCTTAATGCCTTTGCAAGCAACTCAGCCTTATACAAAGAGTGGCTCGGCAATATGATTATACAAGCAGCTCAAGCCCTCTTAGAGCTGGCTGCGATGTGCCCTTAAGGACGAAGGCGGGGTAATGTCGCTGGGTTTGGAGTGTAACGGCTGCACCTAACCATTACGTCATGAGGCAAGATATTGGCTAACAACTGCTATTGTAGCAATTATAGTGGTGCATACAGCTGCTTATAGAGCCTTACAGCGCTGTTACGGGCACCAATCGTAACACTCTTCCTAGCCTTTAATACTGCTTTTTAAGCTATTATAACTAAGGAAAGTATTAAAGAAGGTTTTAGAAAAGCTAAATTAATTCCTATTAACCTAGAGTATATAGCCTTAACCTTAACTTTAGCCTAACGAGCGCATATCAGTGGGGAAACAAAGACAATATTTTTTCCCTTTTAGATTATCCCAGCTGTCAACCAGGTTGGATTCCAACCATGCAACCCCTTCAGAAAGCTGAGGCCTACTATCCACAACCCCTCTTTCGCCACCACCCCTCTTTCGCCAGGCAAAA
>JABFER010000247.1:0-19744 GCA_013618295.1 Fusarium armeniacum | reverse complement strand
ACCTGCGGTAGAGTCGTCGTGTCCAAAGGCCCGTACTGTTTTACCGGGACCCCCTTTTCGATCATCTCCTGCTTCAACCTTGGTACCAATCCTTCAATCTTTCGAATACTTTCAATGACTCCGGCTAAGTCTTTTGCTATCTCGGCAACGGAATCTATCACTGTAGCATTATACATCTCAACGGTATGCTTGGTGGTCCAGCTGTTTGGATTGCGACGCTTGTATGCATGTGCGCTCTTGGGCCGTCCGCTGTGATCGGACTCAACATTGGGGACCTGCGTTGTAATAAGCCTCTCGTCCTGTCGCATCTTCTGCAGAGTTGAGAGGTACAGGATGATCGTCTCAGAGTGAAGGTTGTCCATATTTGCATACGCATACTGCACAGAACCCAGACCGTCAACGAGCTCTTGGAAAAGCGGGGAGAGAAATAACGCGCCAAAATCATCGAGATCGCTCTTGACATGACGGAGTTGTTTAACAGTGTCTTTAAGACCACTGTGTATCTGACCGATACAGAGTGACTCGAGATGACGCATGTCCTCCTTATCTGCACCGACGTACATAAATGCCTCTTCTCCCTTATCATCGGTCGTCCAAAGTTCACGATCCCAGAGCTCACCGTGGCCTGGGACTTGGTCTTTGTATGCGCGTGCCCAGGTACTAAGGTCCTGACAGGCTATCGTGAGACGACGGCTGTATAATTACATTTCTTGAATGTCGAGTGTCGATTGTTCAAGTCGCAAGTCCAACGTTTTGGCGAGGGACACGATCGGCTGGTGAATCGGAAGGAAGGCGATTGATGGAGGGAGTGATAAACAGAGGATAAAGAAGAGCAGGGTTGCGATAATAGTCGGTGTTGCGTATTGGCGGCAGAGGAGCGTATATGATTGGGAAGAAGGCGGTTGGGTCGCTGGTTGGTTGTCGGTATCATCTTTATTATCGTTATGATCGGTGTCGTGGCCATCACTTGACTCATCGGTATCTTGGCAGTCGCTTGACTNNACGACTGGACCTTGAAGTCAAGACGTTTGTATTTTGGTGGTAGAGGCGATGCAAGTAGGGTAGGGGACAAATCGGAAGCGGAACGGCGTCTTGACCCTGGCCAATGGGTATTTGATGACAGTGGCGCAGAAGCAGGTGGTTGAAGAAATGGTGATGAGAGTTGTTTGTGATCAAGCATATTGGGTCGGGCTCGAGACAGGAGGTCAGGAGACCAGGAGTGTAAAGATGAAATAAATAATGTGGGACATGCTGAGTCTTGTCGACAAGTTAACAGCTGGAAACTGCTGTGCAGTGGCTGGTACTGTGTGTACCCGAGGCCAGTGATGCGACGAGATGGTTTGTTTGTCAAGTTGTTTGTCAAAATGTGGCTGAAACAAACAACACGAAAGTGGTTAATAATAACTGGACTAATGGATTAACGTATGTCATTGTGCAATGGTCGGCCGAGTCAATTACGATGCAGAGAATGGCTTGCTGGAAGCACCACTTGAAAAAGCCATTTTCCGCTGCCCAGCTTCATGAGTTGATGGGTTTGGTGGTTTGTTAAAATTCAAACTCCAACACTGAACTCCCAGACTAGTTGCCCTACCCTAGAGATCATCTCTGTCAACTGATGAGCTGAACCAGCTTGCTATTGATTCCACTGAATCTCGCGAATTAATGCCCTAGTACAAAACGGAGCTAGCAGCTCGTCTTAATCAGGCCCCCGGACAAGGATTAGTCGGAATTATCGGACAAAGAGAAGCTTTATGAGGAATAGCTCAAGACACTATTCCAAATAGAGGTGAAACATGTCAAAGCACAACATGGATTTATTCCACTAATTGTTCCGATAAACATGACCTTGTCTGTCAGAAGTTAGCGCAAGTATCTGTGTATGTTTCATTCAAGAGCCGGTCGCGGCATCAGAGAATGAGTACGCGTCGGTGGCGGGAGCCGGTTTGCAGGAATTTTGGGTAGCCGATGGGTTCGAATCAGTGAAGCTAAACTTAATGTTAAGCAAGTCCGAAGGTCTGGTACGAACTATCCGGCCATGTGACGTCCAAACAATGCTCCTTCCGCCATAGAGTTCCCTTCTCTGCTGTCCATCTTCTCACCTGCGGGACATCAGGAGAACTTCGGATGCTACATTATCTACAGCTTCTTTCACACGCGATATATGTTGCAGTAAGCCGATGATTGTTTGAATGTTCCTGACAAGAAACCTGCCTGTTAGACCAGGTGCAAGAAGATCCAGTGCCCAGATGCTGCCGAATTTGACAGCTGTGGTGAGTCGTAGTAGACAATGCTTGGATGCTCTTCCCTGTGACATCGTACCACAGCTCAGCTATCGAAGAGGTTGGAGAAGATCGTCCGGTTCCTTTCGTTCTACTCACTGGAATGTGTGGATGACTAATTGAATGTAACTTAATCGTGAATCAAGCGCTACCGAAGTATTGAGACAACACAGCACAACCGACTGCTGATTTGGGTGACGTGTCCCTCCAGTATTTAAATGCATCCAATGCTACCTATGCTATAAGTCTGGGACTTTCCCTGTGGTTATTTCTTATGCTTCCGAAACAAAAGCTCTATCTTTCCATTTATTATTTATTTTACCCCTTCACTTTGTTGCTTTTTCCAACCGTACATGACATACTCAGAGATCCACTAGCACAATCATAAACTATGACAAAATAGAGATAAGCATTTCTGGTCTATTATACCGCTTCTTTGTTTAGTTTCTCTTTGCCCAGAGCGGCGCGTCGACCACCTTTGCAACGTCTTTTATTGTCTCGTACCATATTCTTTCCTCCAAGGCTTGTATGATTTCCGATTTGTAAAAGGAGTCGGTTCTACAGATATGTCAGTGGATTTATCAACGTGAATGGAGATGAGAACACACGTACTGCTCTAGTTGACTGTCACTAATCAACTGACCATGAGACTCAGGGCCGATGACAGCAGCGGCATTGAGACCCAGCCACCCCCCATGCTCCACTTTCCTGACACCTCTAATACTCCTAATTACAGATGCTGGAGCACGAATGTACCAAGGCAGGCTCCTGGTCATAGATGTGTTGACCATGCCAGGACAGAAGTTATTAATAATCACTTCATTTGACCCATATAGATTTCCTAGTCGATGGACAAAGAGCAGAATCAGGAGTTTTGAGTCCCCGTAGCGTGTGAGGCCTTGGAAATTTCTCTGATCGTCAAGGTACTCTAACACATGCTGTTCTGTTCCTTGCGCTGGATCTTTGGAAAGTGGGCTAGTGATGGACATGCGACTACCTGTGACCGAAATTCTGGTTTGCTTCCCGGTCTGCTTCCCGGTCTGTTCTAGCAGTGGAAGGAGGCCAAATATCAGTGCTGCATTAGCCAGATGGTTTACTTGAATTGTTTGTTCATGACCATCGCTGGTTTGTACGTATTTGTAACCATTGTCACCGGCGTTGAGCATTAGGATATGGAGATTCTTGAGTTCATGATTGGCGTTGTCCAAAAAGTTCTTGACACTTGTGTATGACGCGGCATCAAATTGCATGACCCGAATGTTGACATGTCTGTTCAAATTCAGGACTTCTGGATCGGACTTGAGATCTGTTTTCGTCTTCTCGCCTTTGGCAGTGTCCCGGACAGCTAGGATTAGCGTAGAGGCGCCTCTAATGAGGTATTGACGACTGAATTCAAGTCCCAAGCCTGACGTGGCACCAGTGACCATGACTGTCAAGCCTGAGAAATCCAACGCGGCTGGCAAAGGCTGAACAGGAGGCTGTATGAAGGGCATTTTCAGGCGTTTAACAGTGGTTGAGGAAATTCCGGGTATTGCAACTTGTGGGATGGAAATAGAAGAATTCGGTCGATTATACGTAAGTACGAAAGGAACGAGTATGTTGATGGTGAAAGCACTAGCTTAAGATGCCTACCTAGTGAAGCTGTAGATAGTTTATATACTTGCTTCTAAAGGCACTCTGACAAATGCGGAGTTTCGGTGAGTTAAAGTAAAACTCCGCCAACAGCTGACATCAGATGAAATTGGTGACCAACCAGTCATTTATACAGCTAGTGAGATTCAACTCATTGCAAAATCACTCGCTACCTGGATAAAGCATTAACACTTTGATCGTGAATGTATCTGGCCCAAGTGCTGTATTGTCATTAATGCCAATGTTGAGAACATTTTGTAGCACATAAACACTTCATGTTGATGGTCTCGCACCTCTCAATGTACGTTTTTTCTGCTTCATGTCTTAACACACATGTTAAATACTTCAAAATTGAGACCTTAAGTGAGGTTTTTCTATGTACCTATCTCAAAGTGGGTTCACTGTGACTTTTTGAGTCTGGGCGGACTCTCTCAGCTTTAGAAGATTCCAAAGTCCGCAGATGAAGACGAAATGATTGGTTATAATACCGCATACTTATAGCGATATTATTTTAGTGAGAACTGATCTCCGACATTGTCTCACCTCACCATCTATAATGGATATGGTGTCCTTGGGATAGAAGCCTAGATTCCCCTCAATGACACTGCGACCAGTAACTACAGCTGGTGATAAATGTTCTGCCAAACAGTCATTGTTATAGAAAGCACAAAGAACCAAGATTAAGTTTCGAGATGTGATCATATTCTATTTCTGGCAGAGCTTGTCCTAGCGTCTCGAGCATCAAGTATAAACTGGTCTAATAATTCAAGACCCTCTCGCATACCTCCCTTCCTACCAGATCGCTTAGCCACTACTATCTCTAAATATTAGCCTTTTCCTAGTGACTATTATTTGCAAATTGATCTATATACATTTTCAAATTAGTATAGACCTTAAACTTAATTGCAGGTTTCTAGATTCACTGGTCAATAGGTCCCATTACTAAAGACTAAATACCTCCAGACTAACTTCTACTCTAATAGAGAAGACTGGACTAGGCAAAGATTTATAATAAAACAGATCACTATTATCCACATTATAGCTCATTCTATCTCATAGTGCATAATATTTAAGTAGATATTTAGAGTGTATGAATTATAGAGAATATTAGTTAATAAGAAGTAATATTCTGTCTGCTCTCCCTAGTAGTCTTAGGTAAAAAATATCTATATAACTTCAAACAGGCAGGTTACTAGCATAACTGAGACGATGAACTCCCTCCTTCTTTCGATCCTCTGCCAGCGTCTTTGCGAACTTAGATCTATTACGAATGACAGGACCCTTCCAGTAGAATATGTATATAGGAACAATAACGAGAACTGATGCACCAGCAAGGATGGTACTGGCGTACTCGACAGGATATCCACCAATATTTTTGTAAAGGGGAGTAGCGTACATAGCTGAAATGCCAGCGAGGAAGTCACGGGCGAAGGCATTACCGCCACAAGCTGAGGCAGAGTATACACCATAAGCGGCGATCATGTAGTCAACTGAGGAGAAGTAGATGGCGTAGTTGGCGATACCAACGAGAGTAGAGAAGATCATGGGAGCGATCCAGTGAACGTTGTAACTTGGGCCAAGTGAACACCAGGCAAATCCGATCAGACCGATTGGCTCCAAAGGAGCAAGCCAAAGCAGCACCTTTAAGCGACGTTCCGGTAAAAACCAGTCGTCGCCCTTGTTCTTGCGAATGTGATTGTCGCGCATAAAACAAGGTAGGTACATGAGGTATGCTATGAAGTAGGCCAAGTTGATAGGGATGAAAGCCCATGCCTGAGCAAGGATTCCAAAGTCCCATTTGGTATACACATCTGGAAACGACTCCAAGAATGTGAAGATGAGTGCATCAGAGAAGCCAGAAAGAAGAGAGAGACACAAAACGATTGGCTCGCGGAAGAACATCTCGAAGGGGCGGAGCCAAACCTTTCCAGCTTCATTGAGCGAGATCCTTGGTGACTTCAACTCATTAGGACCGTAGATATTAGGATCCTCCCCCATCTTGCGACGACGTTTGGCTTCTCTGTCCAGGAGGATTGTCGAACGGCTCTCGGGCATAAAAAAGTGAATGGCTTGCACGGTACCGCCGAAGATAAGCATTATCCAGAAGAACCACTGCCACTCAAGGCAGCGCTGGATGGGTCCACCGATGACGCCTCCGATACTGGTTCCGATACAAGAAGACAGCACGATAAAGGCCAATGGGTACTGTTGCTCCTCTGGCTGGTAGAGATCGGCAATAAGACCAAGAGTGACACTACCTCCAGCAGTGGAAAGACCACCCTGCAAATAAGTCAGCAACCACCTATCAAGGATAACCCCTGCGACTATACTTACCAAAGCACGGCAAACGAGGATGGTTCCCCAATTAGGGGCCAAAGCGCAAGGAATTTGCCAGATGTTGATGAGGAACATGGAAAGCTGGAGGATGGGCCAACGACCGAACTCCTCAGACCAAGGCGCCCATAGCTCGCAGCCAAACGAGTAGAGAACCAGATAGATCATCTGACCCGTTCTCGCTTCTTGGGAACCAATGTTAAAAGCCTCGGTCAAAGGCGTGATGGCACTGGGAAAGACTGACGTGTTGTAATTCATGGATATCTGGATGCCGGCCACACCAGCAAGATACATCCACTTCTTCCAGGTAGGCCAAGCGTATGCCAGAACCTCGGGAGCATCCGTCTCCTTCAATTCTCTTCGTCCTTGAGCATCGACATTAGCCTTCTCATTCTGCTCTCTGACGGGAGAAGGGGTGCGTATTGCTTCATTGTCCTTGTCGCTAAAGTCGCGAGTCGGATTATCTTGCTGCTCTGTCCATTGGTCCGTCATGACCGAAGATTCCCAGATAGCGTAACTGCTACGAGTAACTGGGTTCCATGGTCGATTGCTGTATCTATATATAAGTCCTCAATAGTGGATAACCACGGGCTGGGTTCCACATTCATGACGTGAGGTGGGGAGGAAAATCGTTGGAGAAGAATATTCACTTTCAGGTTTGGAAATCAATAATGAGGAGAAGCCTGCTTGAGATCGTCTCCATTTGTGAATAGCGAGCTTCTGTAGATATCCGTGATGTCACATACTGCAGAATTTGCGGTTATTATCGGGGAATTATCACAGTCAACAAGGCATTAGCCTTAGTATCCCCAGAAGTCGCCGCAGATCTGGAAAATCACTGACGTCTTTATCACCGAGTTGATACCGATCTCAGGCCCACACATATCCTGTGCAGAGAATTATAGAGGCATTTTAGAGAATTTCTTCCACCTTGCTCTTCCTTGAACTCTAACTGTAGGTCTCCAGATAGCAATAGAACTATAAAACCTTTTGTTGAGGGATGACCCAAGGCCCCTGTTATACAGAACTCCAGAGGGGGTTCCAGTCGATGTCGTAGGAACTTTGCACCTTGGAATCAAGATTGGGTCTCAAGATACGAAATTGTAATGTGAAAGAAGCTAAAGACATGGCTCTGATATGTCATGCTACCGATCTTGACTGGTCGATGTATATCTATCGCGCAAAGCACGATTGATCATTATGAATTGAAATTGCTTTTCTTATAGTCTCCTCTCTAAGGGCTACGGCCTGTTGTGGACTTATATTTAGAGTTTCGTGTTGTATTAATCGTTAAATACTATAGAGCCGGTCGCCAATCTAATACTCGGTCTCGGGTCGTAAAGATACGATATCTATGAAGTATTAATAGTAACTTATAAGGAATTATTATTGAAGAGTAAATGCAGTAGCAGAGAGTGTAGGGTAAGCAGCAGTCAGTAAGGTAGTAATAAATAATAAAACTATCAGCAAGTAAATATACAGTAGTGCCTTGTAGTAAATAAGTAGTTTTAATTTGCTTTAAACCGCTTTGAGGTGTTTTCCAATATTTCGCAGAGTTCCTCTTTAAGTACATGACACTGTTTTCCACGAAGTGACCAACACCGAAGCTCAACTTCATCAAAAGTTGCCAGAGTATCATTCCCTTAATAACATCTTCGATCCTGCTTGTTTCCGTTCACGACTAAGTCCATGCGTTAGTGTACAACGTCGAGTAGAATAAGACAATCTCCCACGATTGGCTCATTCGACTTGCTTGGCGCCAGATAAATAAACCGAATCCTATCGTCATAACCGGGTTGATGTTTATATCGCCTACAACAAACCTCGAGAATGTACTCTTAAAAAGGCTGCTAATACAGTGGTCAGACAGACATTAATGGTCATTTGTATCAGCGCAAACTCATCTCACATCTTGCTCGGTAGTGATTGGTTTGCCTTTTGTGATCATAATGACATCAAGTATTCGAATCCATCATCGTCTCGTGCCCCGGTCCAGGTAGATCAGAATCTTGTTAAGTTTACGGGAATGGAGAATTTTCAGTTAGGTCCTTGGAGGACAGGCCTGTCGTAGCGGCTTCGTAGACAAGTATCTTAATATTTTACTCTCTTGTTTCAGCATTCAACAATAGGCTGTAATGGTCATGATGTTTTCGTGGACATGACAACCAGCCGCCTACTTTGGCCGGCTCGTATTCACAGATAACAACCAGTCAACTGTCAGACAAAGGAAGATGCACTTCTCCGAATAAAGGACGTGCCCGAATGTCGCCAAGGACAGTAAACTATCTTCCAGTTTTTGAGTCATCTTACCTGGTGGTTTTCACTATCATCCGAACCTGGACACCCGCTACTGTGTTGGCACATATCCATTGTACACGGAGCTGACTTGGACAAATTCATACACTGTCAAACACTGCTATTTGATGGCGAGCTACTCAATCACATGCAACCTACTTGCAAGCAAGATATCAATGATGCGAAGTATCGTTGGTCAAATCCCAGATATGAGGCCACCACTTCTGGTATTGATACCGATGATGAGGGCGGGTTCTCCATCAATTCCATGGACCCAACTACCATCTCATCTGAACGGTACTAAAAAACAATAAATCCACAACAGACGGCACTCTCAACAATTATCAGCGACCTATACCTCCCTTCACCTAGCATAAACACAAGTGGCGAATGGACAACTAAGTCATGATTTAGCATGGTACCATTTCTCTTACCTAGACGTGATCGTCACTTCAAAACATGGCCACAATAGGCAAGGATGTAGTGAGCCGAAAGAATTAATTCTCCGCTCGCACGCCTAGGATGAAGGCTGGCAACGATGACAAGGCATAATAAGCTGATTTTGCTAAGTATGTTTTATCGTAAGTTATACCGAAGCCCAGCTGGGCAGAAACTTCAGTTCTAGGAGGGATATTATGATCAACTCTTTGCCAGCCCAGCCATAACCAAACCCATCAGCTTCCATCAAATGCAGGTCAATCTTCTGTATGGCAAGTAGAAGTCTGTGAGACATATATGCTATGTAGTAATTGTCTATTTATTATTTGAATGATGTTGCAGTGCCACTCACAGCAATGAAAGCAACCTTCATCATACTACTGACCAGGAGACTTCCAAAGTACAGGGACTTGACTCAGCGAGTCCCAAACCTACCGTCTCTTCCGTTGACGAAGCCATCACAAACTGCTGTCTTGATACTCCAGAGAGGTTCTTATCTCAGTTTCGAGACCGTATGGTGAGGTAGATGTTGTCTCGGTCTTGCTCTTCGTAACTTTGGTGCCTTCTTAGCCAGGGCGAAACCGGGAGCAGGAATATCGCTAGAATAGCGCTATATTCTATCTGGAACGATATCGTAAACCTGCAGATTGGCTTCAACCACTGCGGCCTGATTATGTCCTAAGCATACATGTGCCTGCTTCTGCATCACTAATCTTCGTCGTCAAACGAACTCGAGCGCCTACCTGTGTCTACTTGGCATTTTGACGAGGAGGGTTGTCTAGAGGAGGCACATTGTGAGTTAGCTAGCAGAGTCTGCCCGTCTGCTATGGACCTGTTTGCGTTTTGTGGCCATGCTTCTCCACAGTTGGAAGCGGTGATGTCGGGTTTCGAACTTGTTGGTAGTTTGGCATGGGGCATGATCGTTGATGAGACTTTTAGCCCCTTGATGACAAATTTGTCGACTTCCGATTCTCCATCAAATTCTTGGCCGAGAACAAGGTCCCCAACAACGACGATGCCAAGCAACTCACACTTGGTTGTCAGGTACCATTAGCGCCAAAGGGTCACCCTTTCTGTCGACTTGGTAACCCCACTATGGCGCGGATGTCTATTAGGACGCTATTAATAATAGCGGTAGGGGAGGGTAATGGCGGTAGCATGTTCAAGACATGCAGCCTTGTCTCTGGAGGATGACAGCCAGGTGGTATCTAAAACGAGCAGCACAAAGCGAGTCATGCTTTGTCCTCAAGGTCCAACTTATCCTCTTCTTTGCACTTATTGGAATTAACAATCCCTAAACTCAATTCGAATCCTTACGCATAGGCTGTGAATCCAAATGGTGCCAGAAGTCCAACACGTGAACATAGGAGGATGATCCGAGGACGTGCGTGATGATTTTCGTAAGGGCATAGAGTGGGACTCATCGCTGATGCCGTTAGATGAAAAGCAATTACTGCGCAAAGTGGTACTGATCACGCTTTTAGTCTTGAGCGTTTGTTCCCTCACGAAAATTTGAGACCAGATTGTGCTTATATCCAAGTCTGAACGACAAGTCTAGAGGGTATATGGTCCAGACCATGTCGTATTACAAGCCTTAGGTTAGAGAGTCAATTCAGTGATATATCACTCCAGTGCCATCGGGATAGGCTTATAATATAAGGAACGCGACTTGGAATCCTGGGCCCTAGGTCGAAACTGAGCTACGACGTTTCTTGACTGCGTTTTCCAATACAGCGAGTTCAACATTATCAAGGTTCCAATACGTAATGAAAGCAATATATGGACGAATTATTGACATGAGATATCTGCAGGTTTACATTCTATCATACCACAAAATAGTTGCAATTCAAAAGAAAGGTGAGTGTAGCGATTGCTCCTCACACTAGGGATATCGATGGCATATATTCAGTCGCAGCCAGTTAGAAGGCAAATGCGTCTCATGACAACATCTCGTGTTTAGGCTTCAACATGTTTCCTTGATGGAACTCAACTACCATCTTGACTTGCGGTTCATGGTCGTATCGCAATGCATGACAGATGTTGTTGTTCTCTTCATTGAATTCATAAGACACATCGAACCGTCGCAACTTGATATTTTGACTACCAGACTGGGATCACCGACCCTCACTTGGCCGGAAATCGGACATGGGCTCGTGTAATAGCTGCAGTAAGTTCGGGGGCATCGCTGCTGACATTGTTGTGGCTCAGTATCGGTTTAATAAGGATAAACAAGGCAACTATAGTTTCGTGCTGGTTTCGGGAATCCATCGACTGTTATTAGACGCGTTAGTACCAATGATTTGATCGCAAGGATCAATTAGCTGGCTTCATCGGCTTCCCACCATCAGTCAGGATAGCGCGCGTAATCATGACTGCTTAGGGTTGTCCTTAGATAATCCACCATATGTAGTTATCTATGCCTCCCAATCAACTAAATAGCTATTTAAATAGATAATAGAGTGAATATAAGTAATATCTAGTCTAGATTTCAATTTATTTATTTCTTACATAACCGAAACAAATATACACCCTGGGCATCTAACATTTACTGGGGTCTCTATTTATACTGCTATTCGTCGTTACGTTAAGATATATATCGAAGTGAAAGGGAATTGCAAATGACAGGATTGTTCTGACGAGTTCTCCTGACGACCATCTGTCGTCAATCAGACCAAGACATTGCTCTCATGTGTACCACGTAGGCTCTGGAATCTCTCCTAGGAGCTGATACCGACCAAGTTCCCTATTCTTGTAGGCAACGGGGTCATGGAGAGAATGAGTCCGGATGTCCCTCCAGAAGCGATCCAGCCCAACCTTACTTTGGGTAGACTTTGATCCTGTAACCTCAAAGATCCCCGACGTTATACGTAGACCCGTATCTGTAGCCGTGACCTTCACACTGGCCACCCACTCAGCAGCCTCGCCACGCGCTATTGATGTTACCTTTGTCCGCTCTTCTGCACTTCCGGAGTGTTCATAAAGTGCATCAATTTTCTGAGCAGCCTGATCAGCCAATGCCGTGGCGGCCCTTAAGTGGGCAAAGAAGTTGCCGTATGTCGCGAGAATGTAGAATTCATCTTGGGGTTTGTCTTTGTTCTTTTCAAATTTGAGTCAGCATATATAAGGATCAGAAACGTCTTTTGGGTTGCGCTCACATCGCCTCCAAATGGCCAGGCTCTAGTAGATTTATTTGTATATGCAGAGCCTTCGTGCAGAGCACCCCATGCAATACCAATGTAGAAGTTGCTGAAGACTAGCTGGATACTATTAAGCATGATATGTCAGTGGATCATCCAGGCAATGAGGGTCGATATCACAACTTGTTGTTAATAGAAAGTACTTACGTGGGTAGAAGTAGTGAGGCAAAAGGTATTCCCAAAATTGCCGGGTCGGGCTTCTTGTTCCCAGCGTTCCAACCAAGGGCATCTTTCCACGGCACAACAACGTTCTCGATTTTCACGCTGCCGGACTCTGTGAGTCGCAAACCAACGTTGTCCCAATCATAAGAAAACTTGATGCCAGGCTGCTCTGTTTTGACGAAGGCGAAAATGTGATCCGAAGTATCCTCATAAGCACCTTCTAGAACAGTGAGATCCGAAACGACACCTCCAGTGTTGAAGAACTTGAAGCCATTGAACACGATATTGTCACCCTCACCCTTGATCTTGAGATCACTGTCGCGGGGATTCACGGCACCACCAATGAAATAGTTGTTTGTAATAATCAACTCTTGTAAACGATCGGCTTGCTCGGGGCTTCCCACGACGTTGGCTGTTGTTGACCAAAGAAGATGATAGCCTAGAAGCATACCCAAAGAGCTTGGCGTTCTATTAGTGAAATCGCTCTTCAAGATATAGACAGGAAGGAAGATCTTACCCATCTCCTTTGGCCACCTCGCGTATGACCTTATAACCCAAGCTCCATGGCTGCTCACCGCCTCCATATTTCTTGGGGCCTAAAACCTTCAGAAGGCCAGCATGCTTCAAAAGAGCGACTTCGGCGCGTGGCGTCTTGTTAGCCTTTTCACGCGCGGGCGCGTCTTTTGCTAAAACATCGGAAACTGCCTTTGCTCTGTCGATCCAACCAGCCTCATCAGTTGGAAGTTCAGACCACTTGGATTTGTAGTCTTCGTAGATGTTGGGATCAGTTTCTGCGTTCTGCCGGGGGTTGGTAGTCATGTTGGAGATATGAGTGACGACGAAGATTGTGTATGGGAAAGCGGTGCAGAATTGGAATTTGAACAGCTTCAGCTAGTATTCAAACCTGAAGCATTTTATGCATGCATCTTACTTTAATGAAGAGTGCTCTGCGAATACGGATGGCGCCTTCTGGCGATCGAATTGCATGTGCGGAGAACTGCCGAAGCCGATTTCACCATCAGCCGTAACGATGGTCTAACGTAGGGGTTCCAAATATACCCCTCATGATTTTCATCAAAGCGTTCTGGATTAGCGGAATTCGTAATGGGGATAAAATAATGCAATGGCATAATTAATCATGAAGATCATGTCGTAACCTACCCTAGTATTAGTTCAATAATAGAAAAGATAGGATAATATATGCTAGTACTAGCATAATCATACAAACAATAGCATAACCTACGCTAGCAATGACGAAATGGCGCCAATCTTGATAGATATCCGGAGGGTGGTTTACTCGGACTCCACGCTGACAAGCAAGCTGGTGAACCTACGGATGAATAGATGAGCATGTAGAGAAAAACAGCCGAATCTCATGTAGCGCCATAAGGCTTGCGTGCATTACAATAGGTTGTCAATGGGACTCAATTGGGCAGACGCACATGGAGCCAAAACCGAAAGATTTACAGATTACATGCACGACACAATTATAAGAATTCTCGTTATCCAAAACAACCAATATTAGATAATGATTCTAAGGTCAACCTGAATATCACGCTTCGTCTCCTACCGAGCCCCAAGCTTACGTTCTGTGGACTGCAAATTACTCTTGCCTCCGTGCCTTTTTAAAGTACTTGGAGGTATCTCCAAGCGGAAGCTCCACAATGGAGTCCTTTATCAATAGATGGGTTGTGAGGTACCTATTGTATAGATGGTATTAGTGTATCTCAACGTTACTTATAATCTCGTAATGTCGATATTTAACTTACCATCCGACAAGTCCGGCAAGGAAGCAGAACACCCCTCCAGCCTGCTTCAATCCTTTGGCAGCGACCAGATGGCCATCAGCAGTCGAAAAATAGCTTGCAGCTACAAAAAGAAATCCGAGCTCAACAAATACGAAGATGAGGATAAAAACAACGTTTGTGGGTAGTGAGGCAATGAGGAAAGTCAAGACAAAGACACTCCATACTGTTTTTCAAAAGAATTCCATCAGCTCGAGACTATATAACAGTTTCAATAGGGAAGACTCTTAACTTACAAATCATGAAAAATCCCAAAGCATTGTTGTATTGTGTCAAATCGTCGCCATAAGCTTCTGCGATGCCGAAAGAAGGCGTCAAGATCGCCGCGTAACCTGCATAGAATAGACCGAATGCACTGTAAACAGAGTAGGCAAATCCGTTGCCAGCCGCCAGCTCCCACTGAGCGGATATCAAGAGGCCAAAAACCGCAACGAAGAAGAAGTTTGCGACGTATACGTTGACAATTGTGACCCCACGCCACTCCATCAAACTCAAGGACAGAGTAGTTAATGTAACCGCAAACGCGCCAATTGGCAGAGCAGTCTACTCAATTAGTCTTCTCCTCAACTCTTTCGCTGAACTGCCATCAAACGCGATGGAGCAAACTTACAGCTGAGGCTGGCATTGGCCTGAGTGGTGCTGTGGCCACTACGCTTCGCTCCGTAAAGTCGCTGGAGGCTACAGTACGGCTGTTCTCTTCGTGTTTGCTGATCGACATGGTTTCTATAGCTGATTATTGAGAATATATACTCAGGATCTGACAAGAGTGGTTGCTGATTTTCGATAGAAACCAGCTGGCTTAGTTGAACGTACCACTATTGACATTTTAAATATAGTATCTCTTAAACATTATTACGATGCTTTGCGCCCCTGCAGGGATATTCAACAAGAACACAGCTTGAGAGTTGGCGCTAGATAAAGGGGTTTCATGACTATCATGGCGATTTCTCAACCGCAAATTACGCCATACAGAGCTTTGCCGCGATGCAGTTGTAGATCGGAAACTAACTGCCGAGAAGTGGGTTTAGATACTACCATCGCCATATTAGTGCCTAATGAGCTCAAGATGTATATTCTACTTCTTGATCCTTCAAGGGTCTGTAATTGCATTGACAGAAACGGACCCTCTTTCTTTCGTGGAGTCCAAACCCAGTGATTGTGATCGCTTAAACAAATTCAAAACACGAATACACTTTTGTGCACTTCTTTTAGTAGAAACTTTAGATTGGTGAATCAGCACATGACGTGAAATATCAAAGTCCTATTCCACATGTAATATTGCGACTATTTTGTCCTGATGACCAATCTACTGCCAGACACATCCCCATTCTTCAGTCTCTCTAAAGCTCCATTAATAGACTCCAGCCCTCCATCAATGATTTCAGATCTGGGCAGTTGTATAGATGAATCTTCTAGGAGCTCATGAAGCCAACGACTGAGATAGCTGCCAATGCGTTCGTGCGTGTGGAACAGCTTAACTGGCACACGATGAATCTTTACCTCGGGATGGGATGTTTTCGGTTTACCGGTAAAGACAACAAGATGTCCCTGTCGACTCTCTTCATCACTGCTACCGCCAGTGCTATGTTCTCGGTCTGTGGTAGTTTTCTCTGCAGTTTGTGTTCGGTTGCGTATCAGTGCGTTCTGGCACCATTCTGCAGTACTACTACCCACGGTATCGATAGCAAAGCGAAGTTTCCCTGGCAGTAGTCGATCCAGCTCTTGGGAAGCTACCTCCAGATCATTCCTGTTGATCAAGATATCTTGAAGTTTTGTCAGACCTCCATGCATCAACCTAGGTCCGGGAGGTATTACTTACCAGTTCCTAATGACTCGAGCAACTCCCGGTGTTTATCTAGGTTTGCGACACCAATAACCTTTAGCCCGGCGAGCTTTGATAACTGGATAGCAATTTGAGCTGTGACACTAGATGCTGTTCCAGTCATCAGAAGGCATGCTACTCGACCTACGAAGTAAAGGACCTACCACCGTAAATCATTATCCAGTCACCCGGACGTGGACTGCAGTCGTGACCTATACCGGGAATGACTTCAGACTCCACGTCCAAAGGCAAGATACTTGGGTCCTCCCGCGCAATCTGCAGCAAGCTATGGTGATCTGCGTTGCGGTGTCGATTGAAGTCAACACCCAAGCAAACCCCTAGGGATAGGGCAGCAGTCACATAAGCCACTCCGACAGCGGCAGTGGTGAGAGGATTACCAATACTGGGCGGAATTCGTATGGCATTATGGGCGCATACGATTGCGAATTCTTGGAATGCGGCCTTCTTGAAATCTCTGTAGTCTGTAGAGATACCGAGCACCTGGACATTGGTTAGTCAATGCCAATGTTCCGAAACAAAGTTTAGTTACCCAATCTCCAAGCTGCCAACCACCATTATGGCCGTTTTCTGAGATAACGACTCGCCCTACAAACTCTCTTCCATTCACGCAAGGTAGCTGGGGGATTCCAAATCCATACGTGCTGGTTCTTTTAGTACAGTCTATTATTGTGATATGCACGACCAAAAAAGCATGGCGTTGGGCAGGAAACATGTTGAGACTCACGCTGATTTCCAATCAATTGGATTGAGCCCAATTGCATATATCTCAATCAAAAGGTCCCCGTGAGATGGTGTGGGTATCTCGCCATTTGATTGAATCTGGTACCTCTGGCCAACCTCATGGAGTAGTAAGATGCTCTGCTTAGAGGGTAATTCATCCATTGGCTGTAAGCGCAAATGCTCCAGAAACGCCATTGCTGGGTAAGTTACAAAGTTCGTCACGGCACTTGACATGCCCAATACGCAACTGTTTAAATACATGCGTATGTATATTCTGGCGTCGAGAACATCCTTTGCTCCGTAACTCGCAGCAGGGACACAGCGTTAGTAGTGTATACTTGATCCGAAGGCGGCACATCAGGAAACCCCACGTCGCGTAATTAAAAGGTGTCCGAGATCCATTGCCGACATACATGATCGACCATCCACGTGGAGCTAAGATCTGGAGCACTGGAGATGTGGAGATGGAGCCCGTTGATTCATGAAAAAGATAGCGAATGAGGAGGCAAGCTTCTTACGTTGTTGGATATGGAAATTGCATAATACGGAAGATTGGCATTATTCAATGGTAATGACACCATTTTAACAACAAGACGAGAGCGCTGCGTTCATGTCCAAGGGACGTGGGGGAGGATGGCGCAATAAAGCGAAAAACAACATCATTTCACTATCCTACTATATGAAGGTCTTATGTCATCATATCACTTACCCATGCCCAATGATAAGTTTGGAGCAATATTAGCTGCAAGTTTCATCGATTATAATCTATTTGCTAGGCTACTAGTACACCAAAGTCGCTCCTCTCTGCAGACGTACACTCCAAAAAGGTGCGGAATACACCCAGCATCAGCTTCATTCGAGGTGACGACGCTGACGCATCTATCAGAGTCCTCTCAAAGAAAGGTCGTAGCGACGTCGTGAAATCCAGATTTATCTGAATCCGTACCAATGGCAGCACCAGTACATCCTTTAAATGCAGAACCTGATAGGCTTCAATTCGCGTATGTAGCTTCCATCGAATCTTCCACTTTTCTGAATAACATGCTAATTTGACGGTAGCTATTGGGTACCCAACGTTTCAGGTGGGCTCGTCATCAGCAAAATTCCACAGAGAACAAACTGGGATCTGCCTAGCAACATCAGATACGCAAAAGCCGCCGAGAAAGCTGGCTTCGAGTATGGCTTGACTCAAATTCGGTTTTTGGCTTCCTACGGTGCGACGCAGCAACACGAATCGGTTTCCTTCTCGCAAGCAATCTTGGGCGCGACTGGTTCGATCAAAATCATCGCTGCAATCTTGCCTGGGCCATGGAACCCTACCGTGGCAGCTAAGCAGATCGCAAGCATCGACAATTACAGCAATGGTCGCATTGCTGTTAATATTGTCAGTGGCTGGTTCAAGCAGGAATTCATCTCAGTCGGCGAATGGTGGCTGGACCACGCTGAAAGATATCGTCGCAGTAACGAGTTCATCCGTGTGCTAAAGGGCATCTGGACATCACCAGAAGATACGGGGTTCACTTTCCGTGGAGATTTCTATCGCTATACCAACTACAACCTGAGCCCGAAACCCATCCAAAAGCCTCACCCTGAAATCTTCCAGGGAGGTAACAGCGATGATGCCAGGAACAATGCAGCAGAGGTCAGCGGCTGGTACTTCATGAACGGCAACGACATCGATGGGTTCAGAGCCCAGATTGAAGACGTAAAAGCACGAGCAGCGAAAAATAATCACGAGGTCAAATTCGCCGTCAATGGTTTTGTCATTGTTCGAGAGACCGAAGAAAAAGCAATTCGCGTTTTGGAAGAAATCCAAGGCAAGGCCGATCGAGATGCTGTTGAGGCATTTGGCGAAGCCGTGAAGCAAGCTGGTGCGAGCACCGGTAACAAGCAGGGAATGTGGGCGAATAGCAAGTTCAAGGATCTTGTCCAATACAATGATGGATTCAAAACGAAGCTCATCGGCACCAAGGAACAAGTAGCTGAAAGGATAGTCCTTCTGAAAAGTTTGGGTATTGACTTGGTACTTACTGCGTTCCTCCACTATGAAGAAGAGATCACGCAGTTCGGAAATGAAGTTATCCCGCTCGTGAGGGAGTTGGAAAGGGAAGGGAGAGGAAAGGATGCAGTTTTCGAGATAGAGAGAACTGGGGCAGTATATAGCTCATAAGCCTAATGAGTCTTGAAGTCTTTTCTTTATATTATTCATATGCAGCAATCATACTGGTCAACCATGAACACTGCGTTCGTCTATATGGTGGGGAGATGCAGGTGAAAGGGTGGTTGGAGATATACTCTATTGGCTGAGTCGTTGCCATTGTGTCGCATACCATCTGGTGATATCTGCGTCCAGGCATATCGCCGTTATTCATTGACTCAAACGTCCTGCCGTGATTCCAGCCGCATGAGTCAGTGAGGTCGGACGATGGCTTGAAGGTGGATGTTGGTCGGATTGGACTTACACACCGTTGGATGGGTTCAAGGCCATAATCTTGTGACGCTATAGGTTTCAATGTCAGCTTCGTTTTGTTATCGAGCCTATTTAACAGGCTGTAGGTGGAGGATGAGCAATGCCTGGAGAAAAAGACAGAAATGAGACAATCGCCGTTGTCAGAAGCTGATGCTGACTCAATGAGCCGCGTTATTCTAATGATAGTGCTTGGGTATTTGACCTGACGGTTTAAATGTCAGCCGGGAAAATAGCCATGAAAGAACAGGACTTTGGAACAATTGTGGACGTAGAGACCGATATGAGCAGGATAGTCAAGAACATACTGCAGATTCAGTGGGGAGACATCAAGATCACTCACAACATTAGGAGTTTGACTTGTTAAAAAGGAGACTGCCTGGCCTGGTGCATTGGCGCAGGAACAGATTGAGATACAGGAACAGGCGGTGGAACCTGTATATAAGACTGTAGCTATAGCTGTAAGTAAACCGGAGGTCCCTATTGGAGAGCCTGATAGGCCTAATAGGCCTAATAGGCCTAATATTATATATTAAGTCAGTTAGCTTCTTAACTATACATCTAAGTAATAT
>JABFER010000243.1:0-25601 GCA_013618295.1 Fusarium armeniacum | reverse complement strand
ATCAAGGTATTCGGTCTTAGTTATATAATGGCGGTATTCCTGTTCGTATTGGCTTCTTATGAAGCCAGTGTCGGTCGTTTGGATCGTGAAGCTACCTAGTGTCGGAACTGACTACATTGCACGTTGCGTTGCATTACATATTGGTTTGAGAGTGGGATGTGACTCCTAAGCGATGTAAATTTATTAAAATCAAGCTTTTGTATCTGACAGCTTCAATTCTTGATGGTTTCTGCCTTGTCTGTCTGCTGGATTACAAAGTGATACCCAGATAGATTGTGTCTCTGCTAGATCTGTCTCATAACACTTTACGCTACATTACCTATCTTCCACAAAGAGGCTTGTTAAAAGAGAAAGAGAGAGGTTGGAAAAAAGGCTTTTGTGTATTCTATTATAGAGAATAGAAGTTTATGTAATTCTCCTTTGAAATTCTAGGAGATTTAGGGAACTTCAATCAGTTGTCTTAATTACCTGTTCTACCTGCCTACAGGGTATCAAATACCTATACTCGCCAGCGGCTTCCGTATAATCAGCCATGTCTCAACTTACCTCGTACACCTACTTTACTTGATCATCAAACTTCTACGACCTACTATAGAACACGTCAATAAATACAATAGAAACTCCCGGGAGACTAATCTGAGGCCAAGAACATGCAGAATACAACCTAGCATCAACAAGTCTACAACGTTCAAGGGCCCTCACCAGGTGACACATTAGCAATGCTTCCCATCACAACCTGCTTCGTTGCAGGACTACAGTTTCTTCTCCATCCTGCGAAATTGGTAAGATCAGAGCATCTACAAGTCTTACACATTCTAACGCGCCCAGGGGACCATCCAAGAAACCATCAACCCAGATGCTCTCATTCCCGTCACGCTGCTCACCACGGACGAAATCTTTGGTGACCTCGAAGGTGTTTTGAACCTTTTCGATAATGTAGATGACGTCTTTGTTCCAGATTTTGGATCTATTCTCGTGGAAAAGACTGGAAGTAATAGTAGCCGTGTTCAAGACGCGCGGCAAGTCTACCACATGGACTTGATCAAGACCTTAGAGGGGTTTTCCGAATTACCATCAGGCCCTTACTTTCTTCACGGTCCGAACCTTCACCAAGCATGGCGGCTATACGATGATGAGTTTGGAGCATTCAACTTTGGCGTTATTCCGGATGACTCTGATAAACCAGACGAGTATGTTGCTTTCTGCATACCGTACTACCTGCTGACCATTTCAGATATCAACCTCTCACTTCGTCTTCTGTGCAAGGAGATTCAGTGACAGTTCCTGTTCCGTCCAGACTATACTATCCTCAACCCTCTCTCCGGAAGCCGTTGTCTGGTGTTCGTGTCTCTATAGGTGACGCGATTTCTCTTAAAGGCACCCATGCTACCTTTTCCAGCCGTGCATGGAAGTCTCTCTACAAGGATCCGTCAAATACTACAGCCAGCTATGCTCAAGAGCTTCTGGACCAAGGGGCAATTATTGTTGGAAAGACCAAGACAGCACAGTTTGGGACAGGCGCAGAATGGGTTGACCAGCAGGCTCCGTGGAGTGCAAGAGGCGATGGCTATCACAGGATGCAGGGTAGTTCAGTCGGTGCGGCATCAGCTTTGGTCGGATACGAATGGCTGGATCATAGCGTTGGGATAGATGGTAAGTCATGGCAGGGCAGAATCACGTCCGGGATCTAACGATTATAGATGGCCGAGTCGTGACTGAGAAGGGTATTTATTCATTGATTCAACCAGCAAACATATCATCAGATGGTGTGAAGACGATCTCCAAGTAAGTATTGTCGCTTATTAGTGAACTATGCTGACAACTTCAGGTTCGACGGAATAAGGGTCTTTAGTCGGAGTCTGAAAGGACTGCTTGATCACGCGCCAAGCCCCGAAATCGAGCCAAAAGAAGAGAGCTTTGCCCCAAAGGTTATTGTTCCCACAGACTTGTCTTCACCTGGAGAGACGCAAAAGACAGCCATCGACAAATTTGTGTCAATTCTCCAAGACCTCTTGGATGCCAAAGCCGAATACATTGATATCAGCAAGACCTGGGAGGAGAGCCCCCCAGTTGAAGCATCAAAGGATGGAATGCAATCATACATGAGCCAGGTAAGTTGTAAGTCGCCAAGAAAGACGTTGCTAACATACAAGGCACCTTTCCGATCATGGTGTTACGATTACTACCATAACTTTGATGAATTCAGAGACGAATACCAGCAAAAGTTCCACAAGGAACCCTTCATTGAGGTGACGCCTCAATTCTTCTGGTTTGTCCCGAGACCCTATCATCGTCTACTACTAACTTGTCCAGGAAACGATGCCAGTCCGTAACGGAAGAGGAACATCGCGAGGACACAGAACGACTCAAGATATACCGAAAGTGGTTTCACGATAAAGTCATGAACATATCAACCAATACCAATACCAACACTCCCATTCTGGTTCTTCCATGCGGTGACGTCCAAGTCAAGCATCGGAATGAGCCTGTGGAGTATGTGCATTACTTCCGTTAAATTTGCATCAGTTGGCTGACGTACTTATTAGTCCACCAACCATCTACAAAGGCATTGATTTCACAACATTAGCGCCGGTATTGGGTGCAAGTATTTTGTCGTTTCCCTGTAAGTTGTCCTGGAATGAATCATGAGGAGGGAAATTGACTGTTGCTAGTCACACAAGTACCCTATAAGTCTCATATTACTAGCACGACTGAGTATCAGCCGGTGTGTATCTCGGTCATGAGTTTTCAAGATGATGCAACATCACTTATTCAAATGGTCGAGAAAGCTTTATGGAAAGGACATATCCCAACCCAGGTGGAGGTTGGACGAATGACGTTTCCTGTCAAAAAGTCAGACCATTTCGTCAAACACTTACAAGCTCCCTTGCTGGTCCAAGGTACGACAAATGAGCTGTAAGTCGATCTCTCACTTTCTTTACACGGCCACGCTCGTACTCTCAGTGTTTGGCGAAGTAAACGCCAAGATACCAACATTCGTCCTTGTTCGCCCCAGATATGCCTTCCCCGCGGTTTGTTTGGTGGATCACTGAAGTTGGGTCCCCGGATGATGGAGCTAGGACCCTGGTATGCATGCGCGGTCTTCCGTGTTGTCTTTACTCTTGTACCCTGATTATTGAGATGTTAGTAAAATCCTTGACTTCAATACTGATTCATCGTCGATCTTGCCATTAAACTGTGCTGTCGAATTACACAATATGCAAGAGACGTGGCCCTCACTATGAACCGGTAGTGATCCGGCCTCAATCCGTCGACAGGGATCTACCATCGAACTATCGACCCGAGACCGGGACCCGTTAATGTCACCTTGGGGGCCTCAAGGTACGTAGAGCCAAACAAGGCGAGCGGATTCAAACGTGCGGCTGAGTCTTGTCATTGATCGCTCCACTTACACTCTGATTGTCGATCTAATCAGGCACACATCGTTGACTGTACTCAGACACTTTGGGCCATATCTCATCTTGCCTCACAGCCACCACTTGCAGTACATCTCATCAGATAGCTGTCAGAAATGGCGGAACCAGCCAACACACCAGTGCCAGCATCTACTCCACGAGCTACATCTCCTGCTCCCCATCAATCTCTATTTTCCCAATCAGGATCATTTCTCTCGCCAAAGTTATCTATGTCACCGTCGAAACCTCGGGTTCTTCATATCGGAGATCCTGTGAAATACAATCCCGAAACATTTCTCCGCTTCAGTATTCAGTGTGAGATTCTTAGGCCGTCAACTGAAGAACGTCAGCGACCAGAGTTTATCAAGGCTCTTAAAGACAAGCGATGGGGGTCATTCGATGCGATATTTCGACCATTTTGGGGAACTGTAGGCGAAATGGGAAAATGGGACGCTGAACTGATCAACCTACTTCCAGAGAGTGTCAAGGTGTTTGCAAGTGCAGGCGCTGGCTTTGACTGGGCTGATACGAAGCTCTTGGGCGAGCGAGGTGAGTAGATGACTGCAGCTATTAGTGAATCAACTGACAGAAAATAAAGGAATCATTTATTGCAACGCTGGTCTTGCAGCTGCCGAAGCTGTCGCTGACTTTGCCATGGCTGGTATAATTTCTACTTTCCGTGTCCTCCCATTGTGTATCTCATCCGCCATGTCTGGAGATGAGGAAGCCTTCAGCACAAACCATCGGGGTGCTACAATGCAATCGCGCAATCTCCGCAACCAGGCTCTCGGGCTCATTGGATTCGGCAACATCGGCCAGCAAATAGCTGCTCGTGCTCGTCATGGCTTCGGTATGGATGTGCATTACTACGATATCCTTCCCAAGCCTTCTTCTGTTGTTGCCCCTTTACGAGCTACACACCACGAGACCCTTGAGAGCCTTCTCTCTCGATGTGACTGCGTTGTGCTATGCACACCCGCTGGTGATGGTACGCTTATCAACGCAAGTACATTGTCACTTTTCAAGCGAGGATCGCGTTTTGTCAATATTGCACGTGGTAGTCTTGTGGATGAGGAGGCTCTGGTCGCTGCCTTGCGAGATGGAACTCTGTCCAACGCAGCGATCGACGTTCACGCTAATGAGCCAAAGATACATTCCGAGCTGATAGAACTTGCGAAGCAGGGTCGTGTATTACTGACATGCCATAACGCTGGTGGGACAGTCGATACACATAAAGGTTTTGAAGAGTTGAGTATGCGAAACATTATGGCCGTACTCAGCGGCGGGGAGGCTATCACACCTGTGAATTTGCAGTTTCTGAAGTAGACATCGGTGAATGAGGCGTGGTACATAAGGATACAAGGAGGACTGGAAGCAGGGTGAGCAATAGACGACCGCAGATAAAAATGTAACTGACGTTAGCCAAATATATACCTACTCAAAACTCCGGCTCAAACCATTTGTGCCCATCATTAATCCAACCATATCATTATACAGAACTTTCCTCCTTGGGCTTTTTTCTAATAAGACCCGTAGGGAGAACATTCACATCTTTGGACTCTTCCTTTGGCTTCTTCTTGACGAGACCAGCACTAAGGACATTAACCTTGCTCTGGTTATCGTCAACTGTTGAATCAGTACGCTTTCTCTTGACAAGGCCGGTCAAGTTGTTCACGCCGGTATTGTCATTGGAGACTGGGAGAGGTGTCTCGCGTGTGCCAACAACTGTAACGCCCCATTTACCACCTCCTCCGCCTTCACTCAACCAGCGACGGGTACTACCCACTGCTTTGTTGAGAGTTGCGAAATCGAGGTGTAGCAGTAAGTCTACAATGCGCTTATATGCTGCTTCATCGAAAATCCTCTCACCACGACCTTGAGGCGTCCAAGAGTAATATGCTGTGTTGGCGGGGCGATCGAGCAGATAATTGTGCTTTGCGCGCTTGATGCGTGGGGCACGAGCAATGATGGGACCTTTGAGAGTCTTTTTGGTCTTTTTCTTCTTGATTTTGGAGTCTTTCTTTTCTTTGGAAGGGAAGAGCTTTCGGGGCGTTGTGGTTGGTGTTATTTGTACGATACGCTGCTTCTTTGGCGTTTCTGGCGGGGCTGTTGATTGGGAATCCTCGAGCTTTGAGGCTGGTTCTTGATCATCAAAGACGAGCCAGATGAAGCCCGTCATGCGACCACTTGAGCACTCTTGTCGATACGCCATCATTTCCCAAAACATGTCTAGTGTCTTGACACTCTTCCAGCTACCCTGGTTCTTCATCGCTTGGGAACTGGCAGCTTCTTCGTCCAATTCGTCTCGGAATCTGGACTTTGGATCGTCGGGGAAATGGGGGATTAGACATCGCGGCGGTACCCAGTCGAATTCGCGGTAGTAATGCGATATGCGTTCTAACGGATGCTTGAACTCCCATGCAGATTCGGCTTTTCGCAGTGTGAGGGCCCGGGTTTCGTGTGTTTCTAATCCGGGAACAACGATGTATCCATTGGCGCTCTTCCATGGTGCTTCTGTAGATTTTGGTGCTGGGCCGAGGAGAGGATCTAGCACACGACACCACCATTTGATGAGGCCACGATCATCGAGAACATGCTTGCCCTTGTTGTCGACGCTGCCAGGGAACAAGTATTGATCTTGAGCACGGGCGAACAAGTTAACGACGAATTGTATGTTCTTTCTCCTCCGCTTCTCGACTAGGAATCCAACAAAGGTAGCGCATATCTCGCGGATGGGACTGGGCGTTCCCTTGGGAAGATTCAGGAGGGCAAGATAACCTGTCGAGTCCGCCTTTGAAACAAATAATGTCGTTGATCGAGCTGTAGTGTATATAAAGACCTCAATCCCAAGCACCAGAACTTGCTTCCCCGGTTCGTTGGGGGCATCGATGGAAACAGCGAGGAAATGGTTCTCGCAGTAGGTTCGCTCGGGACGCTCGTTCGGAGGCGGCGAGTAGAGAGGGTCTGTTTTCGTAGGAGGTGTTGAAATATGAAATATCGTAAACTTGTGGCCTTGAGGGAGAACCGAGGCTAGGCGAGCGCCTAGATCGTTAGTGTTGGCCATCTTGAACCACCGATGGGAGTGAGATTTGAGATGATGGACATTAATGTTGGAGCTTGCATGTTTGGGTGGTGTAAGCTCCAAAGCTTTAGTGGTCGCTGGGGCAGCGGCGGGGAGATCCACAGGGGTCTTTGCAAGGGGGCGAGCTGGATTGGATCCATTCTTAACTTATCGTGATGGGGAACTTCTTCATTAATAAAACAATTCCAAGCTGATGAATTATGATTACTCCAATTCCAATCAAATCGCTAAACTCCAATACCCAGCTCTGAAGGACTAGGATGATCGCTCCGCCAACTTCCAACAGCCATGGCGACATACAAAAGATTCCATCGTGGACCATCAGGAAAGCAAACAAACTCCTCAATCATCATCTCCACCAGAGGCTTGTACTTTGTCAAAACGGCCGGCGATCCTCTTCCCTCGATAAGAGCCTGTAGCTCGTCGACCTCGGACGGTTCAAGGTACTTCATCAGGTGACTTTCGACCTCGCGCGGCGTCTTCCACCATTCCAGTCCTTGCCCTTTGTCGGCGAGTTCCTGCTCCATCTTTTTGCGCAGCTCAGGGAGGACTGACCTGTAGACCATTTCTGTCCCTGCATGGGGCTGTTGGATGAAGCCTTTTTGCTTGTACTCGAGACGAGCCAGCGCGAGGGAAAGCATGAAACGTCGGTCGGTGAGATGCTTGGTGTGGTTAAAGAGTCTGTCCATGGGGTTCATGTCTGGTGGTCCAGGTCTACCCAGCATGTTGAGCTTGTAAGTCTCCCACAGCGATACAGTGTTTCTTGTGCATGCCCAGTACAGTGTTCCCGCAAAGGTGTAGAGGCCATCTCCGAGATACCTGCGTGCGTCTGAAGGAGCCTCAAAGATGCGAGCTAGGTGGTCGGTTTCAGTCCACAGATGCTGTGCCATACTCAACCTCTGTGAAGTATCTTGGCTGAGTGCTTGTGTGTGTAAATGGATATCAGAGGATAGCAGTCCCGAGATGTCGGAAGTTCTCTCGGGGGTGACAGCATCAGAGGTTCCTGATGAGCTGGAAGCAGCTGTCTGAGCATTTCCATCGCTACTATCCTCTGATCCAGCGGTTTCTCTCGCTTCTGCAAGGGCAGTCTCAAGCTCTTGATCTTTTCCGCCGCGTTTCTGGGCAAGCTTCTCTACCTTCTTGAGAGCGTTTCTCAACCTCTGGTTTTCGTCTTTGAGGGTATTAAATTTGGAAGCATGTCGCTTGCGATACTCGCGCTGTGCAACTCTGCTTCGCTCCCGCTTTGGCTGTTTCTCCATATTAGTTGATGCCTTCAAGTTGATCAAGATGCGCAGTGTTGTGCGTGTGTGTGTATGACTGCTTTGTAATCACGACTGATGAATGAAGGTCCACCTACATCTGGACGATCCCCGATACTAGGCGGTGACATTGAGAGCAGGGTAGAGCAGCCTGACTACTAACAGCGCAGGACTATGGGATTGACTTTGAAGTAGGTACCAAGAATAATGACAAAAGTTACAGTGTAAGTGATAACGTTGCTGGTTGAGTATGGAGATCCTGGATAACGTTATGAAGCGTTGAGTGGGGCAAGCGATGACACCAGACGCATATGGAGGAGGCGTACGGATTAGTGAGCCGGTATTGGCCAATATAATCCTTGTCGTCTTAGTCCGTACAAGGTTATTTCTGTCTTATACAATCTCTAGGTACGTACCTGAGTATATCTCCATATCATGGTGTATGTGTTTGGATGGATAATGGTAGGAAAGCGCAAAAGAAGCAAAGTTGATATTGATGATATCTTGAGTAGTGCTTTTCAACTTTAGGGACGTCAATAATACCAAGTATATTGCATGTTGCATGCACAAACCCTGTCAAGGTAAGCCCGAGACTCGCATCTGTTGATCCGACGGTCCTTGTTAACGTGTGATAACGTTGAAACTCACGACAGCTTCCACAATGTCGCCCATAAACAAGAAATATGTAGGCGTAGTTGGGCGGAATTTGCAGAATAGAAATCTATATATAAGAAGCAGCACGGTATAACGAAACCTATCAACAACACCCTCACACACCCAGTCAACCGACTGAACTCAACTCTACAATGCCGTCTCCTGTACATAAGACAACATACCCAGCCATCTCTCCTCTTCGTCCTGAGCTTTCCACCAAAGGAAAGAATGCTCTGATCACGGGTGGAGGCTCTGGTATCGGTGCCAGCATCGCAAAGTCCTATGCAAAGTCGGGCGTAACCAATCTGGCTCTTCTTGGCCGTACAGGCAAAACACTCCTCGCAAATAAGGCCGAAATAGAAGACGTATATCCCGAAACCAAAGTCTGGACCTACACCGTTGATATATCTGACGCCGAGTCAACTCGATATGCCCTTGAAGCGTACGCCAAAGCAGTCAACGGCAAGATCGACATTCTCATTGCCAATGCGGGATACATGTCCAAGGCAGAGTGTGTTACTATAGCAGATCCAGATGACTGGTGGCGTGGTTTTGAAATCAACACAAAAGGGAATTTCAATCTCTTGCGCGCCTTCGACCCTCTCGCTGCCCCTGGAGCAAGAGTTATCCATGTCTCGACACGAGCCACGTACATTGAGTACTTGGAAGGGTTCTCTGGATATCGAGCATCCAAGTTGGCCGCCTACAAGCTGTTTTCTTGGTATGCAAACGAAAACCCCGATAAAATCGTCCATCAGTTCGACCCGGGTGTCATTTTTGATACTGGAATGACTACTTCTTTCGAGGGCCTGCTCAAGGAGAAGGGACTCGTGGGAGACGATGTTGAACTCCCGAGTGACTTTTCAGTTTGGTTGGCCAGCGATGAAGCCAACTTTTTGAGTGGTCGTTTTGTCGAGTGTGCGTGGGATATTGAGGATCTAAAGGCGGCCAAGGAGGAACTGGAGGCATCGTGGAACAAATGGACCATTGGTCTATTGGTTTAGTACGCAAGGATACTCTACGAGTACAGAACGCTTAAGGCCTTGGGATATATAAACAAGCAATCCAAGAAGTCTGCTCAATAAAGTATAAAATGACCTACTAATTGCCTCTTTTGCTTCGTACAACTAATCTTTCTACTACATAAAGTTCATGTCAGCCATCCTTGTCTCGTTTATCTCTCGGACGATGTGCAGATCTAGGTTAACTAGCATACCTTGTTGAGGATCCGTCCTACTTTCAAGAAAGATTCCATTCTGGTATCAGACACCAGCCTGATTTCCAATAAGACACCCGAGAACATCTGAATGACGTTCCTGTGATAGCCAACAACAACGACCAAAGTTCCTTGCTGCACATCGCTCCGTGTATTACTAACCTGGGTATATAAAAATACATATCAGACACTCCCTATTTCTACTTCATCTTCGATCTCCAACTCGCCTTACCTCCCATAGTCATCTTCTTATTCTTCTCAGGCACTGTATATCCTCTATCCCTCTCCAGCCGATGTCTTTCCCAAAAATCACTCATCTCTTCCCTCAACATCCCTTTCTTGCCTCTAGGATCCCTCTCATCTCTTTGCCGTTCGTCTCGCTGAGGAACCATACCTGCTACGCCTGAAACAACAGGCCTGCACAATGTCCTCCAAACCCACGACACGGCGATGCGATATAGGTGAGTGAGCCATTTGGCAAAACGTCTAGCCCTTGTGCTCCAGGCCGCCACAAGGGAAAGCATGACGAGAGCGAAACTAGAGGGAAGAGAAATCGCGCCAATGGTCTTGATGCTGAGGTAATTCTCGCCACCCCATTCATGTGTGTTCATACCAAACAAACCAGTGAAAAAGGTCAATGGTAGGAAGATGACTGTGAATGTGGTAAAGATCATGACACTTCGACTCTGTGCACTGGCAAGGTCGGCATGAAGTCTACTCAGTCGTACCTCGTCAACCTGAGCTTGCCTTTGAACCATCTGAAGTAGCTTGTCATAGTCGTCTCGTGTATTTCTCACCCTCTCAATCATCTCTTGGCCCTGATGGGCATACTCGGAAAGTTTCTTGAGGGCTTCACTCAGAAAGACCCTTCCATTTGCTGTGCGATCCCGAAGTTCCGGTCGGGCATAAGTCGAAAGCATGGAGCTGACAACTTTGGACTGTCGCTCGAACAGATGTACGAGAATCAAAAGTTCATCCTCAATATCCCGAAGTTCAAGGAGCGCGGATGTATTGTCGCGGTTATCCTCTTCTGATCGACGACCTTCAGCTTTGTGCCGTTCTCTGATGGAACGAGCTTTGTTCTCGACTGGTTCGTATGCGGAGGCTTTGTCGCGAAATCCTTCCGCACGAAATGTTTTGAGCGAGAATGTGAGTTTTTCGGTCTACTTAGTTAGTGATAGTAGTATAATAAAGGGAGCTACCTACGAGAACGCTGATGGCTTCTTCAAAGATTCGAAACACTTCGAGATCAGGATGCGATGCTCGGTCGAGAAGCACGGTTACTGCATGAAGTACGGCCAACGCTGCTAGATCCAGGGCGTTTTCGCACTGGCGAGTAAGATCGACATTGACTTCGTTAAATATGCTGTCGCGAAGGTCTGCTTGTTGATATAGAGGACCTTCAATAGCATCGCCCTCACGTTTGGGGAAGAAGGATAACAAAGTATCTGTAGGGTCAGCCTAAGCTTGTGGCAGAGAGGATAGACTTACGAGAATCAATGGCCCACAACCACAGCTGATCAACCATAAGAACGTTTCCATTGAGTATGGAGTCCTCTGGATTTTCCTCATTGTCTCCATCTTGACTGCTTGTCTTAGATCTCCGACTTCCACTTCCACTACTGCCATCGCTACTATTTGACATCTGTCCATGAAGTCCGGGGCCCATCCCAGGAGCACAGCTTCGTTCTTTTGTCAGCTTGTAAAGCATCTGATCATCATCTCGCGATCTCGTATCTCTCAGAGAAGGATATCCGTATTGATCCAGCGTTCTTCGGCAGTTGAGAGGCGGATCATGACCTAGATACTCCCAAATAACCTGTGCTTCAAGAGAATCGGACTTAGCAACAGATTCAGGTACAGGCCGAGCTCTTCCATGGTCCAGACGCTGAAGAATCAGTTCGCGTCGGCGAATGAGTCGTTTGTAAGAATCGAAGTGAAGATATGGCAGGAACAGACACGTATAGATCCCGCCATCATTCCTCGATAGCGAAGACTGTTTAGAGGATCGACCTCGAGGGGACACTACAATGTTAGCATCTTAATCTAGAAGCAATAAGAGGACGTACTGTGTCGAGGAGCTGAGAAGTAGCATCCTGGCTTAGCAAAGTATGCATAGTGCTGAGAGTGTCGTCCACGAGAATGTCTCGTTGCCCAAAAGTCATTGTTAAATAGGGGAGAATAATTGCGATGATCCGATATTTGTAGCGTCTCGAATATTTCCTACTCAAGTCAGTAAAGCATCTCGCCAACCAGTGTTGTTACTTACGGTTACCCAACTTGGATTATTATATGGTAAATGTACCCATATGAACTTTCTATCTTCAAGCCGAGGCTTCGAAAACGCAACAGGCACTTCATCAACAATTACAGTCTCACTCGCTCCTTTATCTCCATCTTCAACGACCTTTCGGATTGCAACTATGGCTTCTGGTAGTTTGGGAGATGCGTCAATGTCGTCCTCGTCGCTAAAACCCTCAATAGTGCTTCGACTGCGTTGCGAAAACGGGGGGAAGTCTCGATACTCATATGGAGAGGGCTGCGTGCCCAGACTTGTAGATCTACTAAGCGTTCGGCCTATGCGGCCACTAGGGGGTGGTGACAGACGATCCACAGCGAGATCTTGATCAAAGTTGGCGCGTATAAGAGGTGATGGACGTTGCATTGGTGTTGAGTAGTGTGTTGGTGGTGATATTGCCACTGGTGACAGTGGTGTATTAGGAGATCTCGAGGTCACTTGTGGCGCTGATTCCGACCTAGCATTTTTGGCATCAATGGGCCGGATAATCGGTGAAGCAGGGGGTGATGCATGGAATGACCCATCCTGTGAGATACCGAGAGCGTTGTTGCCTGTTTCATCCACGTCCGCCCTCTGTGTCGGCAACCTAGCTGTTTTCCCTCTTGTTCTCAAGAATCGCCCTTCATCAACTGTCTCGACTTCATTCAGTCTGTCAGCCAAACACTCCTGGGGTCCTTTTCTCAGAAACTCCCGCAGAGGCAATCTTGTAGACCAAGCTCTGGTAGTCACCAAGTCTAGTGGCCCTGGGGCATCCTCGAAAAATCCATGAATTTCGACGTTGACCTTTTGTTCGAGATCCAAAGTCCAATTTCTATCCTCACAGGAATACTCATCTGCTCGAGCAATGAGTGCAGACAACTGCTTCAGAAACAAGCGCATCGTGTGAACATTGTGCCTCCCGAACGAGGCTATATTTGCATGGTCGCTTTGAAGTGGAAGAATCGTCTCCTGTCGCATACCAAGGATGGCGGATTTTATCGACGTCAGCGGTGCAGTAAAGTAGACATCTCCAGTAGACCCTGAAAGGCGAGAGTCTATAGTCTCATACAAGGTCCATATGCGGAAGTCGTATGCTATAGACTTAAAGTCGTCGTCCAGCCGGAGAAGAAGAGAATTTCCTACGCGTAAATCGTCGGTGATGGAGCATGGCAAGGGGGCCGAGAGTTGGAGCAGACTCTGGATTCCGGCTGCTAAATTTGGCATTGCAAAGTAACTCGATCCTTGATGAGGAGTGCCTGGGCTGTTAGTATGGAGTACACTTTCAAGGAAACAACGTACCGAAAAAGGCAACACCGTAGCATTGTCTGTAGATATCCTCAAATCGAGTATCACGACTCGCCTTTGTCAGAGCCATCTTGGCAATAAGTCCACCAATGCTGTGTCCCACAAACACAAGTGGCCTGGCCTGTTTCTCTCGCTTCCTCAATTCTTCTAGCTCCTCAAGAAGTGCATCTGCCAAGGTGCTCAATCTCATATCCTCGGTCGTTGATGGATGCTCGTAGAGGAGAATCCGTGCTCGATCAGCTTCACGTCGAATGCCTTGTCTGACCCATGACGGTGTAGGTCGATCTTGGTCTGGCACTGTTTGACCTTCGGCATCTCGCATTGACAGCGCACCGAAGAAACGACCCATACGGCCATCGCGACTCCATGTTCGAAGAGAATTCGCTCCAGGGCATGGAACGGTAACAATATCGACTGTTGTTTGATCGTGGGTAAGTTCACCTTCTGGGTCAATAGTGAAGCTTCCCTTGTTGGACTGCTCTTCCGTTCCTTCGTCATCCGTAGGTGATTCGTGAATACTATTCTCCCCTACCTCTTTCTTCTCGATAGTGTAATCATTTAGCGGCGGTAGTTGACCTGGTGGACTTCCTGGGTTGACGTTGAGGGAGTCTTTGTCGTTGCCAAGTTCTGACCCAGGTGAGTCGAGGCCTCCTGCCACAGTCATACTCGCTTCAGTGTAAGACGCCCTATAATTTTCCCGACGTCTTTCCCTGGCCAAAATTGGACGAGAGGCTTGAGACATGAGAACACAAGTTATCGGATTTTTTTTTTTTTTTCTAATCTACATCTGATGCTATTTGTTCTGTTTTGCAGTAGTTGAGTTCATATACTGACTGTGTAGAGGTCCATCCGCCCAAAGAGTCACACTCAAAGAATAGCCTCACGAGCACTCGTTTCTGCCTTGGATCAGCGTTTGCTCGTGACAAAAGCCCCATATTCGAAAATAGAATTTTCCGATTTCCATATGTATTGCTGATGTGCTAAGATTATAGCTGTAGGCTGACTATGTTGCTCTCTAACCGTGGGGCAGTTTCTGAGACAAGGCTTATCAGATGACTGTGCCACATGAGCAATCCCGATGACTGTTGTCGAACGCAACTCTAAAATCCCACGTATTCCTGCCGAGCGATCCCGATATTCCATGGAATTAACCATCTTCCAATATGGTTGTAGATGCTCTAAACGCTCAAAACTCCGATTAATGCCAATAAATGTGTCTATACCCCACCTTGCCGTTTCCCTTGAATACGCCATTGATTACTGCAATGCAAAATCGCAAATAGTAGTGCAGTGCACCACGGAATCCAAGTAAAGTCGGTTGGCGACTCTACATGCTTGTCCGGGTCGAATAACAAACATGCCGTTGGGTCCCAAGTTAAATGTTTGTTCGCCCATGGTGACACGCACCTTGCCTGCTGCAACTGAGCAAGTTCGCAATTTGTCATCGTCGACGTTCCAATGGCTCGAGGTGCCGGGCTTGAGGACAATGACGTTGAAACTAATATCCTCAGAAACTGTGACGGGTTGACCGCTGGTGAGGTATGAGTTGGAAAAGGCAATGTCTAGAGGTGTTAGCTTGCGGGTTAATGGAGAAGATGTGAACTCACTGTCTGACGAAGACTGGTCCTTCATTCTACCTGGAGCAACCTCCCAGTCTTCCATCTCAAGCTCTACCCCGCCCATCTGTTCCGGTCTGCTTGGAATTCCAGCTGTAGACTGTTCCCCCATTGTATCCATAGGGGTTGGCACTGAAAGGCGTCTCTTGGGTCGCTTCGTTTCATGTATAGTCTCTGTCACGGTCCCTGTGATTGGTTCCTCAAGCTCTTCTTCCTTGTCGACATCCATTGCGGGGGTGGCATCTTCTGATGAAGACGATCTTGCTGAACTGCCAGAGGTTCTCTGTCGAGGTTGGGGAGAAGGGCACCAGTCGCATGAGTTAGAGCGTCGCTGTAGAATACACCAATATCGGCATCCGACACAAGTCTCTAGAGAAGAGAACGCTTGTTTTGCTGACATGGGCATTTCCGCCGGGAGGGCGACACAAGGTGTTGATAGTCTGGCAGTTGGTCGACCTGTATTGGCCGTGCATTGCTCAGTACCAGTCACTGCCCTTCCGGTGAGGTAAGCTAATGCACAAGCATAATGGTTCATATCCAAAGTCTTTCCGCTGTGACCGTGTTTCCATTCTTCGGTAAGATCCCGCATTCGAGGCAACCTCAGCATGAAATCAACGTCCTCTCGATGATACTCTGTTTGGTCTGGACTGAGATACTTGTGGAGGAAGGACTTGACATCAGAATCCGCAGTGCTTGAGCGTTGAAGAGGGACAGGGGGGAAGACTGGAGTTTCCTGCACCCGAGTCATTTTCTTCATGATTGATTGCTCTGCGCGAGAAACTCGATTCTGCTGAGCAGACGCAAATACCGACAGTCCTGGATCGACTGGTGGTGGCGCTCCAGGTGGCAGAGGGTTACGAGAAACGACGATGCCAGGCGTGCCTCCAGGGCCATTCTTCTGATAATTACCAACCTTTGACAGTGTGCCGTCTCCGTTGTCATTGAAGGTAGTCGAACAATGGCCAGCACCAAAGTGTCCACCAAGACCCTGTAGTCCTTTGAATAAGCGACGACAATCTCGCACAGGGCAGATATACTGAAGCTCGGGATCATTGTGCAATTGATACTTTGGTGGAATGACTGCGCCACGAGCAGAGATCAATCCTTTTTCAGGGTCTACAGGATATTAGAAGGCACCTGTAAATGGGGAAGCATACGCACGATTATACGCGGTGTACGGGCGAGTACCCTCAGCAATAGGGATTGCAACAATCCTCTCGCCAACAGCTGGCAACTTTTGCGCCGTTTGTGTTGTCGTTGCCTGTACTGGTATTGGTACAGGCGTTGGTGATACTCCTTGACCAGTGTATCTTTGGAGTAATTCACTTCCAGTTGCGAAATGCGCTGTCTGAGTTCGAGGAATCATTGTTGCCTTGATTGAGGTGTTGCTCAATTCAGACATTTGTCGTGCCACTTCCTCTTCCGTAAAGCGAAGTGCGTTTTGGCGAGCATGCCCGAAATCAAACTCACTGTTTTGCCTTTTCGCAGATGGGGCAGCCACGTCTGACGATGGTGATTCCCTCTTCCGTTGAGGTGGAGGGGGTTTCAATGAAGGGATCCCAGGCGGTCCCGTCGAGGAAGGTCTTGATTGTGATTGTGCTAAGCAACGTTAGACGCATGTGCGTGAGCTGCACGCTTAACTCACATTGATTCTTCTTCTCCCATTCAGACTGGGCGGCTTTGATTTTTTGATTACTAGCCAACAATGAAGAGAGCCTAGCTGCCGAAGTCTTTAGAGCCATATCACCATTGATGTCGCTAACAACACGCGCAGGCTCTGGATCGACTTCTTTGGGTTTATTGACAGCCGCCCATCCTGCACCATGTTGTTGTTCAACATGATTGAGATGTTCAACCTCTTCAGGGGTGAATACAGAAGCTCCGGATTTGTCAAGCATTAGGGATTGTTAGTGAGGTTGAGTATAAAGAAGCACGACCCAAGTTGTTACTACCGTCCACATACGAAAGGTAGTTCAAGATAAGAAGAGATCAAGAAAATAGAAGTGTGAGGGGCTAGAAAAGAACAAAGCATTTGCTAGAATTATAGAGGCTTCGTCTGATGTGGTTGAGGTGAAGATGAATGTGAATGTGAATGTGAATTGGTTAATTGACTAAAGCCACGCGCGACGCGATTGAGGCTGCAGCGCGGCTACCCACTAACATTTAGGTACTTTAGATACCTAAGTAGGTACTTTAGGCTACGCACAGCACCTCGCTGGAAAGGCAAGGTTCGAAATACCTGCAAAACCACCGCTCTCTAAGAACTCCAGCTTCTTATATTCCAACTACATGGGATTATGCTACAGCTCCAAGAGGTTTAAACCGGAAGGACAACCACGTAAACATCCAACGGCCTCTACTTTATTTAACCTTGACAGTCAATGCTTAGTTCATAATGTACAATTGCTACACAAATCCTACATGCTTGCCCTTTACTTTGATACCAGCTTATTTCTTTGCCAGTCTATTTCTTCTTGCCAGCCTTCTTAGCAGCCTTCTTGGCCTGCTTCTTGCTGATCATCTTAACAGCCTTGATCTCACCACCACTCTCAGCCCTCTTCTGCTCAGCCTTCCTCTGACCCTCCAATTCCCTCTCACGCCTCCACCGTCTGTGTCTGAACCATTGCTTTCGTGTCCTGAACCGCTTCGTCTTGAGACCAGTCGTCTTGGCCAGCTTTCCAATTGCCCAGTTGTCTTCACGATAACTGTAATCCTTGCGCAGCTTGAGTAACCTGTCAGGCTCGCCGGCCTCAATACGGGTGACCTGGAAAGGAATTCCTGAAGGCGAGAGTTCAGGTTTGGCGGCGGCTTCTTTGATGGGGAAAACGGTCATTCCGAGCTTTCGCTTGCGCTCGGCGTGCTGGGGGTATGGTAGAGTGTCGTTCTTGTCAAAGACGACACCGATGTACTTGCGGTCGGGGTGTCGTGCGGGATCGCGGTAGTACTTGACGTAGCCGGTAGCCATCGAGTGAATTGTGTGATCTCGACCCATGATGCAGTTCTCGCCGGGCCACCAATGCGTGCCTCGCTGCTTGTACAGAATGTTGCCAGGAATGACGAATTGATCTATACCGTCAGATAAACCCCATTATCCAGACTTCCAAAACATACCTCCTGTTCGCTTGGCACCCAACTTCTTGGGAATACCCCTCTTGGGCTTCTTCTTGTACGCTCCCTGTGACTTGACCGAGGCAAACCTTTGACCTTGGACGAGGGAATTGGCCAATTGGACACCCAGAGGAGCAACGGGCGTAAAGGCCGGCCGGGCAAGACCAGCCACAGCAGCCAATATCGGCCGCTGTATCGTGAGGAACCTCATGGCCGGCGATTTGGTAGATATGGCTGAGGTTAGCTGAGCTGCAATGTAGTAATGCCTGTCCCGAGAGCAATTCTGGAGATGGAGTTTTTGCGCTTAGTCATCGATCTTATCGATAAGAATCCATTGATGTGGACAGCATCGCATAATGGACAGCTTGAGCTTCAACATTTACAGATTGAGTGAGATCTATTTCAACTACATATATAAAATGCGCTATATCATCGCTTTTCTTTCACTTCTGACTCTGGTCAACGGCCAGTTTGGTGGCTTTTTCGACCAGATGTTTAATCAGCAAGGCGGCCACGAGCATCGTCAAGCTCAACCACAGAATAACCCCAGTGATGCGAACCACTACAAGCAGAACTACGAGAACTGTATGTTTGTCTTTATTCGGTTGATAACACCACTAACCTTTTTAGCTGTTTGCGATAAATACCTTTGCCCTGATACCCTTGCTTGCGTTCACTTCCCCCACCACTGTCCCTGCGCATGGGAAGCCCAACAAGAAAAGGTCGAACTTGCTGAAGGCCAACGTATTTGCGTATCTCGTGGTGGATTCCGCCCTGGTGAAACGGCACGAAAGATTGAGCTGGCACGAAAGGGTCTACTGTGAAGCACGAAAACATCAACTTCAACGACACCGACAGGCGGTCATGGTCCAGAAAGTATAAAAATTCTAGGAAATACAATGCTTATCTACCGTGAATGCGAAACCGATTCCATAATGTGCCCTTCTGTCTCTGTCTCCGATTCTCAATCAGAATTCTTAAAGCGAGCGGGTAATCAGATAACTGTGCATCCCTCAACCTCTGCCAACGCCCGGTAATGATTTCCTCAAAACTCCAGCCTAATGCCTTCCTAGCCAGTTCACAGCGCTTATCGTGTTTCTTGTGTCGCAAAATCCTTCTACGAAGAGCCGTTGGGTACTTGCGGTACCTGTGGCATGGGCGGCACATTGTCGTCTTCATCCTCGTCTTCGGGGAGGTCATCGGGGTGGCCCAGAAGCTGGGCCACATTTTTCATTTCGTAATGCCTCTTGCGGAGTTGTTCAAACTTTCGGTGCTTTTCACGCTCCTCGGGAGACATGCCTGCCAGGTCTTCCTCGGCGTCGTGACCGATGCTGCTCTCCTCGTCGACGTGGACGCTCCTTTCGCCGCGGGGTGACGGCGCGCCCGCTTCCGGGATCTCCTCTTCCGGTTCGCCCAACGAAAGGCCCGGAATGTCATCTTCACGGCTTGGACGTGAATCCTTAAGGCGAGAACCAGCGTCCGCCAGAGGATCCTCGTCGTCGGATGGGTCTTCGGCCGGGTCGTAGTGTTTGGCATAGGGAGTCTTTGGTTCCGTAATCTTCATAGTAGAGGAGCGCTCTTGCTCCGTGAGATATAGATTAGCCTCGTCCCACTTGAGGCGTTGAGACTGCTCGAGGCCGTCAGAGGAGCTGTTAACACCAGATTGTCTTCGGGATCCTGTAGGGCGAGCGCCAGAGGACGAACGTCGGTGGCCTGCGTTGATGTGCGTGTTGGCAATAGTGAGCTCCTTTTCGTTGGCTGCGTGCTCTTGTTCCGGCGAGGCAGGGGGAGACTTCCTGTACGAGTTCTTGAGGATCCCTAGGCGTTGTTAAATTCCGAATCGCGTAGAAGCTAGAGTCAAACAAACGTACCTCGAGGTCGCTGTGGAGGATTAATTGGAGGCGAGTGCGCCGGGGGAGAGTCAACTGCGGAAGCCATTTTGGTATGCTAGACAGAGCTTGAGTTGAAAGGGTTTAACGGCAAGTCAGAGCTCAAGCCCAAGGTGTTGGTCGTGTGTTGAATAAGCAGATGTTTAACTCTTGGGTTCGCGAGATTTCTGTATTTGTTTGCGCTTGTGATGAGAATCGAGATCAGATGGAAACTTGCAGAACCCTCGTGAGCAGATCATGAAGAGGCGGGGGGAGGGGCCTATAAGATCCAATGACGCAGTGGTCTGAGACCCCAGGATTTGGAGGGGCTGGTACGTACCAGAATTAGCCTGACCTTAGGCTTGGGCTGCGATCCATTAGAATGATTTATCACTAAAAGGAGTACATATAAATGTGAACCGTTGTATTCTAACCTATTTTGGTCTTTATGGTAGTAACACGGAAGGCATGTGAGATCAAACGAAATCATAGTGATCATCCCATCCAACCTCAACTTGTTGGATGGCCTCGATCTACGTCATTGTTGAAAGCAAGGTCAAACAAATCATCAAAAGTCATTGGGGACAGGAATAGACTGTTACCGTTACGATGCCGACTGTCTGACGTGCTCAGGCCCTTCGAGGTAAAGATAAGAAAGAGTCAAATAGAGCCTACGTATATCACTCATGCCAACGTTGCCCTCTCATCAGCAGACATGTGCATTGTGCATATCATAAAAAACTCTTTTTCAGATAATACCGATTCTAGACTGATCCAACCACCTTTTGCCAGTTTTCATCTCCTGTCCGCTATTCCCGATATAGTTTATGCAGAAAACCCAAAGAACCAGTAAAACAAATATTGGCAATCCCAAGAACAACACATTGACCCTTTCTCGTTAGGTCGTGATGCGTTGTCGATAAACGAACCTTTCTTCCTGGGTACATAAAGATATGGATGAAAGAGATTTCTTATCTCTGCAAAGATTTGGCTGCGTTCCAAAATATAGGTCTGGTTTGAGTCACCCAGGTCGCGAGTATCGTGTACGTTCCTGTCATATGTTGCCTGCAAGCTGAACATCCAATAGATCCCATTCTGGACAGGCACAAGTCACCAGATACATCACGAGAATCCAAAAGTTTTGTACTGAACTTGAATTAGAGTACTTAATATGCGAATTACATGCTTAATTGTTCGCTCTATATAACGTGACACCTATTTTTGTGAGCATCCACTGACTAAATCTTTACTTGGACGACTTCTCCCCGCCGCTCTCCTCATCACGGCTGTCGCCGCCCATATTATAGTACTTTCCAAAGATACGGGTCTCCAGGTCGCTGACACCACCTGTCGATTTGCGGGCTTGACGGCGGAAATAGATACGCTTGGCCCACTTCCAAGACTCAATACCAAGGAAGAACAAAATAGCCTCAATAAACACAATACCCCATTCCCACGAGATGGGAGCATGCTTAAAGACGACGGTGTTGAGTCCAGGAATGTAGATGATGGGAAACATGGTGACGAAGCCGGCGATGATAGACCAGAAAAGGAAGGGGTTCCTCCAAACGTCGTGCATCCACTGGGTGAAATACTTCTTGCTCTTGGGTTGCATTCGGAAGAATGATCGTCTCATATTGATCATCTCCCAAGCAAGGAACAGGGCAAACCATGTCAAACAGGCAAAGGTAGTCGAACGAGCACGGAAAATAACCTTGCACTGATCGCTGTAAGTGCTGTTACAATCCTCTCCAATATCGTCGGAACCATTGCCGAAGCCGTAGAGGACAAGGACGAAAGAGCTGAGACAGAGAGCAGACATCCAAAGGCCATAGACAACCATGTCAATCATCAGCTCGGGAGTAAAGACACCTTGTTTCAACTATTGCATGTTAGTAGGTTTCAATAAAACTTGATGGTTTACGTACGTTTTGAGGAGGACGCTGCATAATATCTGGCGCAGCGATCTCAAAGCCAAGACCCATGTCAGGCATACCGGAGGTAATCATGATGATCCAGAGAATCTCAACAGGGGCCAAAGGGAACACGGACAGGTTGTTGCGGTCCTTGAAAGCAAGACCGATGAGAAGGGTACAGGCTTGGGCAATGTTCTCGGCCAAGACGTGCAGAATGAACTTTTGGATGTTGTCAAACATTCGTCGACCTTCCTCGACAGCGTTTAGGATAGAAGCAAAGTTGTCATCGGTCAGGACAATGTCAGAAGCTTCCTTGGCAACATCAGATCCGGCCTGGCCCATGGCAATACCGACATCTGATCGCTTCAAACTGGGCGAGTCATTGACACCATCACCAGTCATGGCAACGAAAGCCTTGCGACGGTGGAGCGCTTCAATCATGCGCACCTTGGTTTGAGGGGCACAACGAGCAACGACGAGAGGTAGGAGAGGAAGGGCATCAATCTCCTCATCGGACAGCTTATCGAATTCGGAAGCAGTCATAACCATAGACTTGACGACATCCTTTGGGATCTCGTTCATACGGCTAGGCAGAATACCGACTTCCAAAGCGATAGCGCGAGCAGTCTCGGGATGATCACCAGTAAGCATGTGAACATTGACACCGGCCTCATGGCACTTCTGAACCGAAGGAGCAGACTCAGGACGGGGAGGGTCGTACAGGCCGATAAGTCCACGGAATACAAGGTCCTTCTCAAAGAGTCCTCGATCAAGTTCAGCTTCGTTATCCTCGACGTGGGGAATGTCTGTTCGGCTAGCAAGTGCAAGTACACGGAGACCAAGACGGGCAAGAGATTCCATGTTTGCAATGACATCCTCTTTGACAGCATCGGTGAACTCAAGAATCTCGTTGCCGGCAGCGTAGGTTGGGCAAGAGGTCAAAACACGCTCGACGGCACCCTTTGTGAAAACCCATTGTTTCTGAGCCTCGCTGTCCATGAAGATGACCGACATCTTCTTGACGTCTGAGTCGAATGGAAACTCAGCAACTTCGTGCCAGCGAGGGTTGTCACCACCAGACAAGCGCATACGGTTCCAGTTGAAACGAGAAGCAAAGACCTGCATGGCAATCTCAGTGGGGTCACCACGAGCATGCCACTCACCCTCAATCTGGTGGACGGTGGCAAGGTTGGCAAGGGATGCAACGTTGAGGTATTCCATCAAACCAGGGTCCTGAGAAGTTTGGACAGAGGCGTCAATGGGAGTACCCTCAGCTTTCTCTTCGCGGAAGTTGATGTTCTTGGGCTGATCCTCAGCAAGGCTGATGGTGCCAACAGTGGGGTTGAAGGGTTCGCTGGTCTCTCCGACAGAGTATGTACCTCTGCCGGGAATCCATGCCTTTTTGACAATCATGGTACCTTGGGTAAGAGTACCGGTCTTGTCGGAGCAAATGTCTGCAGAGGTTAGCCACTGTTATTGGGGCGAGGGAGATAACTTACTGGTAACGGCGCCAAGAGCTTCCAAACTCTTGAGGTTACGGACGATGACATTTCGCTGAACCATTCGCTTGGTACCAGCAGCCATTGTAATGGTAAGGACAACGATCAGCGAGGCGGGAATCATGGAAAGACCAGTGGCCACAGCATAAATGATGACCTCCTGTTGAGACTTGAATTCGTTGGCAGCCATGACGATAATGGCACACACAATAGCTGTTCCGAGAAGAATGAGAGCAAGCTTGGAAAGCTTGCGCTGCAGGGGAGTTCCGACATTGACACCAAGGAAACGGCCGACGGCATCAGAACCGGTCAAGGTCCACGCCTCAATGTGACGTCCAGCATTGGCCTTACCTTGAGCGTTTCTCTTAGGCTGTCGGCGCTTAGAGGACTTGCCACGAAGAGCAACAGCGATCTGACCAATTTCTGTGTAGGTACCGGTAGCGAATACAATACCACGAGCTCGGCCCTTTGTGACAGTGGAGGAGCTATAGGCAACGTTGAGGCGGTCACCAGGACCAGTGTCGTTATCAAAGACCTTGTTAATCTCCTTGCGGACGGGAAGGGACTCTCCAGTAAGAAGAGCTTCATTGGTTTCGAAGTTGACGGCCTCAACAAGACGGAGATCGGCAGGGATAGTGTCACCAGTCTTGAGTTCGACCATGTCACCAGGGACGATCTCGGCAGTGGGGATGACCTGGTTGTTACCGTTTCGAACAGCTGAAGCTGTTGGGGAGCTGAGAGAACGAAGAGAGTCCATAGTTTTGGCGGCCTGGAATTCCTGTAGGAAACCGACGACGATGTTGAGAATGATAACAGCAGCAACTACACCACCCTCGATCCATGACTGAATACCAAAGGAGGCAGCCATGGCAAGGATGAGGACCTAATGATCGGCAAATGAGCGACTGCATCGTTTACTCCAAGGCTTCAGAGAGAAGCCGACGGGTGTGACTTACCAGAGTGAGAGCATTGGCAATCTGACCGATCAAGATCTTGATAGGTTGGACGCCCTCTTGCTCGCCGAATTCGTTGCGTCCAGCGCTTTCAAGGCGGCTCTTGGCTTCTTGATCGGTTAGACCATCTTCAAGATTGGCGTTTAACTCCTTAGCAACCTGCTCATAGGTGAGAGCATGAGCAGGTGCTGACATGGGAGTGTTGGACTGGCCCGAGACATGAGGAGCCTCTTCAGCAGGTTTCTGACTCATTTTGGCGGGAGTTCAATGAGGTGAGGATGAAAAGAAAAGTCTGGGAGAGCGGGAGGAACGCATGGCTCTTATAAGTTGCAGCATTGCTTGGTCGACCGCCAGATAGGACATGGTTTTGTGCTGTGCAGGAGGAAGGCAGGCGAATCTTTGTTAGATGTGGATGCGCCAAGAAATCATCGCGACAAGAAGGTGCAACCTAAGAGGGACCAACTTTTTAGAGAAAACATTCTATTTGGACGACAACTTTTTTTATGTGGAGACGTTCGATATGATGAGAGAATGCCAAGCAAATAAAGCCGGCATATCAGCTGGGCTTTGAGATGGGTGAAGCAGAAACAGAAAGTCAAGTTGGTTGTTATTTGGGCAATTAACCCGTATTTTTAGCAACTAAACTTGCCTCTTGGTGTTTTGTTTGTTTCAAACAGGCCCCTTGGCGTCTTACTCGAATTGTCAGAGATACTTTATTTCAGAGGTTAATCAAACACTCAATCGTTTGCGACCCTGCATCGGATCAAACTCTGGAGTAAGAGCCTCTTACAATTTACCTATTAACCTTGAACTGGCTTGCAGACCGACCCATCTAAACCCCAGTGACTAGCAACGTTCTTAACGCACAGGCCAACTTCAAAAGTTACGATTCGACCAATGAGAGGAGATATTTATTGCCAAGACTTATCCCTGTCATGTGAACGTAATATTCAGCGGAAGCCTGTACATTCCGCCATGACCACAATGGATCCCGCCGTCCACTATTGATACGCACAGCACTAACACACAGGTGCCTCACTGTTGATCTAAATCTTGCTTCAACATACATATGCCCGTGCTAGGCCGTGTTAAATCACCCACATGCGCAGCCCTTTTAGTCTCGAGAGCTTCCTCACAACTTTCTCACACTTTCTTCATGAGTGGCGAAATTTTCCCATGGTGGTTGGAACGCTGCCAAGACTTTCATGACGCAGTCACACCTCTGTCATAATTTGCTTCTAAAGAACGATTAAATATCAACTTTGTTATTATAGTTACCGCATTGCTACGCTGCACCGTTACTATAGGCATCACTGAGTAGTAACTGGAATGTTTCACTCGAGAATGTCACTCCTTATTAATCCGCCCGGATCCTTATCAGCTCCATTAGCACAGCGTTATTATTCTCGGACCTTGTTTCAGTCGTTCACC
>JABFER010000239.1:0-28781 GCA_013618295.1 Fusarium armeniacum | reverse complement strand
GATAATAGGCTATAAATAACTATAGCTAGTTCTTTTTAATACTATTATTATAGCTATTATAATAGGCAATCTTACTAATAAACTCTTTAATTTATTAATAGTTAATAGAATATTTTAAATTAACTTAAATAAAAATCTATTAATATAGCTACCTTTTTTAAACCTTTAAAAGCTTTTACTATACCTTTTAGGCCTTATATTATAATAGAGTACTATTAAGCTGACCTTATAGTATAAAATAATTAATACTATTTATAGCTATTACTTTATTTAAAGAGTAACCTTTAGTAACTATTAAAATAGTATAATCTATATTATCTTTAGTCTATTTATATATTCTAAATTAAATAGTTTAAATAGAATTTTTATCTAATATACTATTATAGAGATATTATAGAAATAGTAAAATGTAAATTAGGTAGTTAGGTTGTAAATCGGGTGGCCGATTATGGGGGGTGGTCGGTTGTAAGGTGACGGACGTTAGTCTAGTACTTAGGTAGCAAAGGCAATATTATAGTGATGAGAAGGACTTCGGTACAGACTTTGCATAATAACAAACCAATCTCACATTCTTTCACTTCCCTGCCACCGAGTTTTAACAGCCAAGCGGCTTTGTTTTTATCATCCAGTCGAGGATGACTGCGTCTTACAGACTATAAGAAAGGCATCATGATTCCACAATAGCTCAAGTGAGCAGTGCTTCCATTTCTCGAACCTTGTATCCTATTCTAAACAAGCCCAAAAAAAATCAACCGCTATTATTCTTGCTGTGAGATCCCTCAAGTCATCGGAGGGTATTGCATTGGATTAGATCCTGCCTCTTTGTTAAGAGGCAACCGTCCATTCCGTCCGTCCGTCTGTTCATTACGAGGTCCATCTCAATCTCAAACCACCCAGGTAGCCGGGCGAAGAGTCCCTCAGATCAATACTTCTTCTTTTGCTGCTGTTGCTGCTTCTGCTGCTGGGCGATGGCTCGCTTCCTGGTGGTGGGAACCTCGGCAGCGTTGAATGCCACAACGTTGCCCTGTGCGTCTGTCATGGCGGGAACATTGACGTCGACTCGCTTGACTTGTGGATGTTAGACGACTTTCATTTGAACTGGAGACGAATTTGAACTTACTCAAGCCGGCAGAGGCGGCAGAGACAAGGGCGATGAGGGTAAAGAGTTGGAACTTCATCTTGATTGATTGGAGGAAAGTTGAGTGATTGTAATTTGGTTTGGTAGAAAATGAATTGAGGTGTCGGCCGGCGACGAGAAAGAAAGACTGAACGGAGAAACTAGAGTGAATAAGAGTTTAGATTGAGATGCTCAGCATGAGGAGATACTTGGCTTTGGCTGGAAACACACAACTATTTGTACTGCAGCTCTGCATCTCGACGCTGCTATATCTCCCCCCCGGATTTGTGTTTACAACTCGAGACACCGAATAAGCTTCATGAGACATGTTTGAGGATCTCTGTCCCGGCATTCGAGAGCCTGGTGCTACCTACTCTATGCACCTTATTCGGGACTTGAAGTAGCCGACGCTCGATCATCATGAGCGTCGTAAGCTCTCAAGTGTACACTGCCAGCATTAAAGATGAATCATCAAGAATTAAGAGTTGGATCCTGGGCTTGAAACATGGAGTTGAGCGATCCTGTAACCGGGGCGCGATGATCAAACTGGCGGCTGTCCACCTTCCGGTTGCAAGATGATACTTGGCTTTGTATCAGCATCATCGCTACAGCTTGCTTCGCCTCTCCACGATTCCTCGTACCCTGGCATTAAGACATGATATATTACTACATGTCATGCCCACTGCAGAGTAGTAATCGTTTCATCCGATCAAGTTCTCTCTTTTCTTCAAGCAAAGATTACCTTTTAAAGTTAGAAATAGATGAGAGGACCCAGCTTGTTACATAAAAAAAGGTTAACTTGACTTCCAGTGGACTCACAGCCCGCCCCAGGAGTACTACCTAAGGTATGGACCTTAGTAAGGTATAGTAATTATCGCGGGGTGATTCGGGCCTAAACCACCTAAAGATATTTTAGCTTGAAGTTTCCCGTCTTTAGAGGATAAAAACAAAGCTTCCTTTCCTACCTATCATGCAGCCATGGCAATTATGACGCTTTTAGCTTAATGCAGCTTTCCCAAGCAAGATTCGCGTGCAATCATAACTCTAGCGCCTCGAGTCCCCTCCTCATGACTCTGTTAGGCAAATCGTATTGGTCTTTTAATTGGGTTTGTTATCACCGAGTCGAACAGCAGTTCCACCAGGTGAATTACCCCTCCATGTTTAACCATTCTGCCATCTCACCAGCCAACCTCTGCTCTGCGATTTCTCTTCTTCCTCTTCTTCTCCCTCTTCCACATTCTGCCGCTGCTAGCATCTCACGTTCTCTACTTTGGTGTCTCTACGTCTGACAGTCTCTTTCGTCCCGTGCTCTCGCTCAAGGCAAAATCACTTGCCGCTTCTGCTTCCTGTCGTAACAACAACACCCCATTCTAATAAAGTCTCCTGACTCCTTTTCCAGTCTACTCCTTCTTCCGATGGCTACCAAGGAACACTGTCTGGCATGCTTCGAGACGCTCGATGCTCATCTTCATAATCGAAAGGCCCTAACTTTGGAAGAAATCCAGGAACTTTCGGCTCCTGCGCCAGAGTCGGAGCTCACGTCGCCCAAAGCTCTCGACGATCCCAGCCTTCAACATCTTGCGGTCCCTGATGCCAGTGCTTCATCCTCTTCTTCATCGACCTCGCTAGGTGCCTCAACGCCCGCTACAAGCACTTCTTCCCTGCCTATTCCTCCAAGCTCCGCCCCGCTGTTCGTGACATGGAACACCATGGATGACGGCGAACCCATGCTACGCGGCTGCATCGGTACCTTTGAATCCCAAGATCTATCCGAAGGCATCCCCGAGTACGCTCTCATCTCTGCCCTCCACGACACCCGCTTCTCTCCCATAAGAAAGTCGGAGATGCCAACGCTGCAGGTCGCAGTCACGCTACTCACCGACTTTGAAGAGGTCGATGACATCTTCGACTGGGAGGTTGGCGTCCATGGCATCCGGCTGTCCTTCCACGACCGTGGCCGCCGCTACGGCTCCACATATCTCCCTGATGTTGCCTCCGAGCAGGGCTGGACCAAGGACGAGACACTCTTCAGCCTCATCCGCAAGGCCGGATGGACTGGCAGCCGGGGCCGCTGGAAGGACTTGGATCTCAAGGTTACGCGTTACCAGGGCAAGAAGACGACTCTGGAGTATGACGACTACAAGAAGTGGCGGGATACCGTTGAGGCGTGAACTTGAGGTTTAGAAGATGTTGCTTCTAGATATAGAGGCCCTGGCGTTTATGGTGACACAAGGGTAAATCTCTTGATGATGATGACGATGATGACTTTTTTTACTTTTCTACTTCTCTTCTCTTTTAATCTACGCTCACAAGGTAGAAATGGGTTTGTAAACACCCTCATCTAACAGTCAGCTACAGACAATAAACCTTATTCATGATTAATCTGAACGCAGAGGCCTGGCCTTCAGAATCTCAACATGCGACACTTCACTTTTCGATACAACTACAAGACTTGCGAAAACTTCTAGTTCATGGGGCAATGATGTATTGCTGTTCTTGATCCACGTCCACCGACATGATTACATGGTCTCTCACAAAGCATTCTAACATCCAGGCCACATTGTGTTAACAAAACACACAACTTGCCAGTGGACAAGATACCGCAAAGGGGGTGACAAAATGCTATACAGTGCCAACAATTCCCCCAGTGACAAAAAAACAAAAGAACAATGTCCATGCAGATAGAACTCCTGATGGCAGATGTGTAGGGGCTATCCCGTCGCTCCCCGAACAGAACGCGTCTGTTTAAAAGAAATTGACGAAAAAAGAAAAGAAGAAGAAAAAAAAACCCCAAGCCCTTCGCCTAGACGCCGAGGTATCCCTGGTATATGATGATTTTGAAGCCTTTGAAAGATCCCTCCCAACAATGACGCATAATGCCTCTTTTCCTTCTTCCGTGGGTTTTCCTCTCCCATGTCCATCCATGCCCATATATTTTTGCCGATCCTGTCTACCAACACCGCAGACTCTTCCAGAAGCCACCGTCCTTCTTCCCTCCAAGATGATCATCCTGCAAAGTCGGCCCTCGCACTCCTACAGCACGCTTCTCGTTCTCGCTGTCAGTGGGCAGGGGCGTCAACGGCTTGGTCATACCACGCGCATTCGAACGTGCTGAATCGTTGCCTATATCGGCGAGTCGTCGTGCCTCAACCACGCGGCGTACAACGAGCGCAAACGTCTCTTCGATGTTGACCTCTAGGCGCGCACTAGTTTCCATAAAACCGCAACCACGCTTGCGCGCCCACTCGAGACCTTGAGCAGCGGGAACCTGCCTGCTCTCTTGCAAATCGCACTTGTTGCCAGCGACAAGCTTAACTGGAGGGATGGTGCGAGAACGGGTGTCGTGGCCAGAGCGTAGACCAGCGCGGCGTGCGCGGTCAGCATTGTCGAGGCGGGTCTCGGCCTCCATATCGATAAGCTCGTTGAAGTGCTGGAGGGCGTCGAGTGAGTCTTTGGAAGTGATGTCGTAGACGAGCAGGAAAGCGTCAGCGCCGAGGTTGGAAGATGCCCACATGCCTCGGTACTCTTCCTGGCCAGCCGTGTCGGTAAGGGCAAGGTGGTAAGTAACTCCATCTATGCGGCGCGTCACACTGTATGAGTCCTCGATAGTTGGGTCATAGTCCGATGTCCATTGCGAGCGGACGAGTCGCAATGTAATGGAGGATTTACCACACCCGCCGTCGCCGCAGATGGTGATGGATATCGGGACAGGTGTTTGTGTCGGGGCCGTCATGTCGAGTTATGGGCTGTATCGCTTGCGAAGCGATCGATTGGTGAGTGGGTGAGTGTGTCGTGGGGAAAAAAGAGATAGCTGGTTGCGCAATCGGTTGTTGCACAGCTCGAGCTATGGAGGGTCGTAATAGGCACCAAAACGAAACGGTTGTGGAGGGAGCTAAGAGATGGAGCTCTCTAGAAACGATCTAGAAACGGGCGCGTTGCTAAGGGCTTTGGATTGCGGTGGTTTAGAAATCAAGGTAACTTTTATCTTGAGTGTTGTGGCGGGCAACGTGGTGTAGATCTGGATCTGGATCTGAATCTGAGTTTGTCTAGTCTCGTATCGTGATAGATCGTCGTTGTCGTTGTCGTGTTCGTTCGCAATAAAATGGGTTGCGAGGCGTGAGGTTATGTGTATGTAGTGCAACGTAATGTAAGTTGGGTATGATGATATAATATGAAAGTAAGGATCGATGCTGGATCGTAGCGTTATGCAGTATGATGTTATGTGTTGTGATCAGATAGCCCTGAGGTCCGAGTTTCTGGCCAGATAATTGCAAAAGGATGCAAAGAATTCGAATGAGTGGAAGAAGAGGGGCTTGGATTTCTGAGACAGTTCAATCCAGCGAAGGGTGAGAAAAGGATGACAAATGGGGAGACGAATTGGTTGATGAGCTGGCGTAGAAACGAATAATTTTTATTCTCCCTTTAGTCGTCGTGTTTATTGTCCGTCTTGAGAAGCAGTTTGTTCAAGGTTCAATTTTATGAAAGGTAGCTGGTAGCTTAGGCAGGTAGGTAGGTAGTAGGTATGATGGATAGCAGGTACTAAGGGGGGTTAGTGAGAAAGACGTTGGTGAAAGGAATGACACAATGGAGAGAGACAATGGATGAATTGAAGAGTGAACAAAGAGAAACGACAAAAGGGAAAGAGAAGTGAAGAGTTTGTTCTTGTTTCTTTTTCCCTTTTCTTTTTTCCCTCTCTACAGCAAGCTCTCTCGGTCCTCTTTCGAGATACAGCCATGGTTTCCCCCCGGTAGCGGGACAACGGCTGAAGGTGCCGCGGTCAAGTTCAAGGCAAGCCTTAGATAGTGGAGGCAGACAGGCAGGCTAGCAAGGTTGGCGTACGGTACTGCGCTTTAGTTAGCGTACCGTATAGAGGTTGCCCACTACCTGCTAAGCCTAAGGTCCTTGTTAGTGCCTGCACCGCTGCACACCTATGAATGGGACTCGAAGCTTGGGTAGAGATGGGGCGCGGCAGGGATCGCAGACGTTTGTGGCGCCTTTAGTCAGTCCAAGGCGCAGGGGTAAAAGGTAAAAAGGTAATTATGGATAAAGAAAAGAAAGGAAGAAAAAAGTGTACCTAAGCGGATGCATAAAGATGGTGTCTTGATTTGGGCATCAGGCATTAGCATTAATTTTAGATTGACATTTTGTCTCCGGTGAACGGATCGTTATGTGATCTGCAGATGAACATAGAGGAGACGTATAACCTGCTTTTTATGGAGGCTAGAATTTGAGGTGAGATTACATTATCAGTATAGATTACCAGTATAGATGGATACCCAATTGACCATCTCTTCGTATCTCAAAAATGTAGTTAGGTTAGGTAGCATCGTACTCAAAGATCAGTGGCTGCACTCCATCCCGAAAAGCTGGTATGCGGTGATGTGCGAGGTAACCGAGAAGCGACAAGGGATAAGATCCATGGCTGTCAACAGAAATCAGGGGCAGGCAGACACTTACTCACTCACTCACTCTTTCACAGCCTCCTTCAAACTATTAACTATTTTCTTCTCCCAACGCTTTACCCCATCGTATAAGTAAAGCCCCTAGCTATCCAATGGCTGTCCTGGTCCTCAATAAGCTTTCCGTTGTTAACAAGTCCGAGGTCCGCAAGGTCGTAACGGACGGAATGTGGACGGACGAGAGGCCTTATCTTCTTTGCTTCTCTGGGGTCTAACAGAGAAAAGGTAAAATCTACCGATCACGGTAGAGATTTTCCTCGCTTGAAGCCCGTCTTCAATTTTCAAACATGGGAGTCGCAGTCCATGTGGAGAGAGCCTGCGCATAGGCACATACCTACCTGTAGTAGATGGTACACATGCACATGCACCTCAATATCAAGTGACAAGTTCGCAAGCCAAGCCTACCACAACCAGAGTTAAAGCCTATTAAAAGGATGGTTTTGTACATATTATCGGGAGAAAAGAAAAACGAAGTTACAGCATGCAATGGAACGGAAGAACGGCATGCAGTCATCACTCAATACAACCTCTTTATTTCGTCTCATCTCTTCCTTCTCCGCAATCGGCCGTGGCTTGAATTCCTGTTGGCTTTGATATCCATGTCCTGGATGGTATGGATGGATGGATGGTTTGATAATGCAACCGATGTGATTGAATATCACAATTGACTTGGTGCAAGTGATAACAGAATCCTTGCTAGATGGCAATTTGAACCTTCCATTCTAGGCGCATGCTCCCCCTATGACTTTCATTTTCACCTTTCAGACTCATCATGATATTTAGGTTAGTAGGCAGAGATATTTCCCCCACACTCTACTAGGTAAATATAAGAACACCTTAGTACAGGCAGTTAGCTGTTAACTTCCAAACGTCCGTACCTTAGTACCTTGGTAGTCTTGTTGCACAACTCTATCAACAGACTTTCGGTTCTTATTCTGCCCGCAGCATAACTGAAATCCAATTGAGTTCGGCGCACGGACAAGGGACAATGGATAAAGACATAATTTACCACATCAGATCAGGTCAGCTTGAGTTTGGTCTACTGTACACTATCTATGAAAGGCTCGAGCCATCGTTTTTGGGTGGTTTGGGGGTTTTTTTTTCTATTCCTTTTTACCACAACTTGGGCGTTGTCTCAGTTATATTAGTGCCAGTGCGGACGAACTGAGCTGCTCTATCTCCTGTCCGAGTCCGAGACCTTCCATGCTTAGGGCACGGTAACGCCGTTGACTGGACAGAAAATTTACGAGGATTAGCAACAGCCTTCACGGACCCCGTGATCTTCAGGTCTCAGACACAAGATCTGAGACTTTCTTTACTTTTTGGTTGTCCGTATTCCTCTGTGGAAATCAGGTAGTCTCGAACAGGTGCGCAACGGTTCTCGAGCATGGTGCGATCATCAATAAAAACGCGTCCGAGGTCCAAGGTTCGAAGACGAGCAAGGCTGCGATACGATCATGATCGTCGAGATTAGGAGAAAAGAAATTGTGCAAGGGTCGGGTTTGGATCACTGTTTCAGTTGAGCTGATGAGACCCTGAATGCGTTGAAGATTCCAGCTCAGGCCCGTATCTACCCTGTACCTTTGTCAAAAATCAATCACCTCCAAGGCTTGGGCGTGGATGTCTGCTTAGGTACCTTAGTAGGTTTGTATTGTTGAACCTCGAACCGTTATTAGTGAAGACTTGTCGTTGGTAGACTTGTTGACCTTCCGGGAAAGACTCGGCAGAACCAATTGGCTCTTTCCCCAGAAATACGCAATAACTCCCTCGAGTCACGAGACATGAGAAAGATGTAATTATGGCATTGTACCGTTTGTTCCGAGTCGCAAAGTTTTAGATGACTCGACCATTTTGTGTTCCTGTCATCTCAATTCGAATCTCACTTGTTTAAAAGTACCGCGTATATATCAACAAACTTTGCGCATATAGTGATCTTACATACCTGTTTTTGCACTCGTTACTTTTTTCTTCCCACGCCTAAACCTAGCCGCCATGACTGTAACCAACGGCCGCAATGGGAACCCCTCCATGACCACAACCACCCTCCATAGGGCTGAAGAAGTAGACGATGTGAGACAAACATACCTAAGCCCATCAAACTTGATTGGTCGCTGACGTTACACCGCCAGCTCATTGACGCCGTTCGCGGTCTCATCGTACCTTACATTAAGGCCGCTGATGATGCCGCGGCAGACCGTGCTACTGGAAATATTACACCAGACTCATCCGGGGTAAAGGACAATGTCTTGGTAGACTTTCAAAAACCTGAGCAACTTGCCCAGCGCCTCAAATTCTCTCTACCGAACCATGGACAAGGCAAGGATGGTCTGTTGGATATTATTCAACAAGTTCTAAAGAACAGTGTCAATACATGGGACCAGGGCTTTCTCGATAAGCTTTATGCAAGCACAAATGCGGTAGGCGTTGCCTCTAATTCACTGTACTCTACGAAATGCATACTCATCAAGATATTAGGTTGGCGTGGTATCGGACATGGTCCTGTCCGTCCTCAACACCAATGTAAGTTGTCGACGCCCGCTTCGTTGAACAAACAACTAACTCTACCCAGCTGCACGTTTTCCAAGTCTCTCCTGCTCTCACCATCATTGAGAAGACTACAGCAAAGACGCTAGCCCATTTGTTCGGTTTCACCGGAGCACGAGCGGGTGGCATCTCTTGCCAGGGCGGAAGCTCCTCGAACCTAACCTCTCTCGTGGTTGCTCGCAACACTTTGTTCCCGAAGTGCAGAACTGAGGGCAACGGCAAGCATGACTTTGTGGTTTTTACAAGTGCGCACGGCCACTACTCGGTTGAAAAGAGTGCCATGATCTGCGGTATGGGTTCCAACAGCGTTTGGCCTGTTCCTGTGAACGAAGTCGGATGTATGAAGCCCGATGCTTTAAGAGAGTTGGTTCTCAAGGCTAAGTCCGAGGGCAAGACGCCCCTTTATGTCAACTCTACAGCGGGAACCACTGTTATGGGTTCATATGAGCCTTTCGAGGAAATTTCAAAGATTTGCAAGGAGTTTGGTCTCTGGATGCATATCGATGCTAGCTGGGGTGGTCCGGCTATCTTCTCCTCAAAGCACAAGCATAAGCTCAACGGAGCCTGTCTTGCCGACTCGCTGACGGTAAACCCTCATAAGATGATGAACGTACCTGTAACCTGCTCGTTCCTCCTGGGTCCTGACATGAGCATCTTCAACAAGGCTAACAGTACCGCCGCTGGCTACTTGTTCCACACAAACGATGACGGTGACTTCTGGGATATTGCAGACCTAACACTTCAGTGTGGCCGTCGTGGTGATAGTCTCAAGCTCGCATTGGCCTGGATCTACTACGGTGCGGCCGGTTTTGAGAAGCAGATCGATCACGCATTTGAGCAGGCTGCCTACCTGGCCAAATTGATCAAGCAAAGCGACAACTTTGTCCTTGTGTCGCAAGATCCTCCTCCCTGTTTGCAAATATGCTTTTACAATGCCCCTGGAGGAGTCCTGCCCGATAACAAGGATGATAATACCCTCCGGACTAAAACAATGGTTGAGAAGATGATTCTTCGAGGATACATGGTTGATTATGCGCCCGGGCCCAAGGGCAGCTTCTTCCGTGTTGTGGTCAATTGTCAGACCTTGACAGGAACGGTCGAAGGTCTTGTCAAGGGTCTTGAGGAAGTTGGACGCGAGTAGATAAAGTATAGAATAAGATGGTGTTTGGGATAGAAAGAGACGGAAACTAGGGCGCTATTTGCTTGGACTAGAAATAGATCACACTCCATCACTACTCACAACGGTTCAAAGATGAATATGAGCATTATAAGTATATGACATCATATGGATCACTTAATTAATCATATACGTAACCCTTCTTTTTTCCCTTCTTCTTCTCCTTGTCTTTGTAGTTGGCTAACCTCACTTGGGGCCAACTCAGTAGGGTTACGGATCTACAAGGACCTTTGAAGCTTGCTTAACACTTATATTCACTGGCTTAATGAATCTCTCCTTCTTCGTATCCAAGGAATATTGGCATTAGTCACATATGATCTATCAAATAGGAAGTGAATTAATCGCGAGTCCCTTAAATCAGTGGCTGCATTCAAATGTCTGCCATCATTTGACTTAGCACTCATACAGGGTAGTTCGCCCGATAAGCTTATCGCTCACGCTCCACTATTTTATATCTTTACCAGCCTTCAACGTCACGAGCATCGCGTTCTCATCCTCACTTTCCAAGTTATCTTTCTTCTATCATAATGCCGCTCAAACGCATGACAGCGAACCCGGCGAAGCCAGCGCGATATCGCGCTGGTAAACCGACGGGCGTGGAGTCCGATTCCGACTCTGACGCCAGCGAAAACGAAGAGCCCACCGAGCCAGCTCTCCCACCACCACCAAAAGCTGCCAGCGCTGGAAAAATATCATCTGGCAACTTAGGAAAAGTCGACCTCAATGCGCGAAGAAAAGAAGCACAGGCTGCCGAGGAACGAAGAATCGCGAAAGAGAAGGCAGAGCGTCTGGCCGTTGAGGAGGGTTTCGTGACAGAGGAAGAGGAAGAAAGCGAGGAGGAAGAAGACGATGACGATGATGAGGAGGAAAGTGAATCAGAGGAGGAGAGTAGCGAGGACGAAGCGCCGCGGAGGAAGATGATGCAACTGAAGTTCGTACCGAAGAACAAACGAGGAAACGGCAAGGACCCTGAACAAGAGGCGGAAGAAGCACGACAAGCTGAAGAAGAGGCCCGAAAGAAAGCCGCCGACGAGCTCGTAGAAGAGCAGATCAAGAAAGACCTCGCTGCGCGCGCAGCAGGTAAAACGCACTGGGTAGACGACGATGCCGAAGCCTCGGATGTGGACACGACAGATGGGCTGGACCCGGAGGCTGAAGAAGCAGCCTGGCGCGTCCGCGAACTCAAGCGCTTGAAGCGCGCGCGTGCCATTATCGAAGAGCGCGAAAAGGAGCTCGCGGAAGTTGAGCGCCGACGTAACCTAACAGAGGAAGAGCGACAAGCCGAAGACGAAGAATTCCTGGCGAAACAAAAGGAGGAGAAGGAGAGCAAGGGCACAATGGCCTTCAAGCAGCGCTATCTGCACAAGGGTGCCTTCTACCAGGAAGAAATGAAGGAAGCTGGCTTGGACAAGCGAGACATCATGGGCAGTCGCATCCAAGACGATGTGCGGAATCGTGAAGCCCTTCCAGAATATTTGCAACTCCGCGACATGTCCAAGCTAGGACGCAAGGGTGGAACAAAATATAAAGATATGCGCACTGAAGATACGGGTCGATGGGGAGATATTGGCGATGGCCGAAAGAGAGGCGGTGGACGTTATGAAGACGACGAGCGTTTTAGGCCAGACGACGATCGGTTCCGTCGCGATGAGCGGAGCGCTGGCGGCGCAAACGCCATACCTCTCGGCGACCGCAAGAAGGATGACCGACGACACAGAGATGATGGACACAGTCGACCAAGATCGCGGTCAAGGTCACGATCGCCGCGACGCGATAGAGATAGAGAGGATTACAGACGTCGTAAGCGAAGTACTTCGCGCGATGATGAGCGTTACGACAGTGACAAGAGACGCAGGGTGGACGACAGGTAGACATCGTGGCCCGGTCTTAATATACTATTAATAATACCCCCGATCACAACTATCTGTACTTCGAATTTTGCTCTCTCTTTTGCATTTCTCGTTAGATTACTCATAGCTTTGCACTTGTTTATCCCATTCTATATCCTGACGATCTCAACACGGGCACGCTCAAATATCTGATGGCTAGCCATCGCATCGCCGCTTCCACCAGACACCGCTGGGGGATATAATGTCATGCGTGCGTAAGTGCCAGCGCCACGACGCTTTGACAAATATCCGGGGTTGATGAGAAGGACACTTTCAACGACCTATGATACAGTAAGTAAGATATACCCTGAGACAGATACAAGAATCATACCTTTGCAAAAGGGGGCAACAAGCTAGGCACAACCATCACATCTGGCCTGACATTCACCATCTCGCCCAGTTCCAGATAGCTCAGATCTAGCGCGGCACCAGTAGCTATGCCGTCTTCTGTGCCGGTCTTGGGGAGCTTGGAACGGTCTGTAGGGGGAAACAGGGGGAAATAGTGTCGCTGCTCAACAAGATATCGACAAAGGCGTCCCATAAGATCTCCGCCAGGTTGCGATCCGCCGCGGGATACAACCTCTTCCGATCGTAGCTGTGAGAGGATGTCCTGCGATGAAATACCAAGCACGACTTCGTTGATGGATAAAGTCATGGGATTTGTCACGATGCGAACGGCCTTGGGGAGGCCAAGTTCTTTGCGAGGGATGGTATCTTGAGGCCAGGAGACGTGTTTCGACAGGACATCTCGAACTGAGGGAACGAGGACAATGGTGATATGGGGATTCGAGGATGCTAGACGGTTGAAAGCAGGGGCAACGAGGTACTTGAACACAGTCGACATGGTAGCCGTGTCAGGGTCAAAGTTTGCCTCTTCAGGAAGGTCAAAATCACCTGTTGCAATGAGAGGATGGTCGATATCGAGAAAAGGTCCCGTGAGGACAAGCGCATCTGCATAAGTATCGGCTGCTTGGCTGCAAAGTGCATGAAGAGGCTCGAAATCAAGATTGTCGTCGGCCGTGTACGGGCCAGAAGCATACAGAATGTTCAAGGGTGCAGGCTCTGAATCCTCGTCCATCGCATCTGGGCCACCACGTAACTTCTCACGATGCGCTTCAAGCGCAGAAGTTGAAGAGGCAGCGCTGGGAAGAAGAGGCATGTCGAGAATCTCCTTGACAACGAACTCGCTCCCCGAGGCATTGGTTCCTCGGAAAGCAACGATCTGACCAGGAAAGAAGCCCCAGGAGCGAATGCTATCCATTTTCAAAGGCACTCTCAAGCCCATTCCCGTTCGTCTTGAAGTCTCCAGCACCAACGACGCAGCATTGAGCTTACCCTCTGACGAATCAGATGCAATTCGTCCAACAGCGACAACCTCAGTAGTACTTTGTGCCGCAGCACTTCCAAACTCGCTCTCGTCAATCTTATGATGTTGCTGAACAAGAGCCATAAAATTATCAATCCGGTCGTCGAGAATCTCACTGGCCTCGGAAAGCTTCATAGCCAATGGCTTGTATCCCAACTTCTTCTGATCCGAGGCGGCTGTAAGTTTCACTCGAGGTTCGGAGAAGGGGGCGATTGGTGGCTCGGCTGCATCGAGACGGTCGTTGAGAATCTCTATGGTTTCTCCTGGGTTTGCTCGATCGCTAAAGGATGTAGGCCTACGTTTCGTTAGTATACTGAGTGCCGCGAATGAGGTATATGAACGCACGGGAGATTGTTTAAGGATTTAAGCTGATCGTCCATCCCTTTTGCCGGTGAGCTTGTCGACCCTTTTGGTGTGTCCAGCTTCTTGATTGCACTTCCTCCTGAAGTACCACGATTTAACTTGGACCCAGAAGCTGGCGTACTTGGTACAAGCCCATCGAGCATACCAAAGACATCTCCGCCCTTGTTCCCGCCTCTGGGCGCACTGGCGACCTTCCTTTCTGTCTTGACCTGAACTTTTCGGTGACTGTTTTCGAGTTCGTCCTGGATGCTCTGCTTCAGGTTGCGTAGAGCCTCGAGGCTGAGAGTCTGAGCATCGATATCAAGCTTTATGCAATACGACTCCCACTTGAAGAAGAGATCCTCAGCCGACAAGCCGTGCAGGCGCATGATGGACTCCAGCTCGCTGAGGACATCGGGCTCGAGCGGCTTGTTAGGGGAGAAGCGGTCTTGGATTTCGGCGTCGGCCATTTTGGGCGACAATAGGTATGGTGGGAGGTAATTGGTAACGGGGTGTAGTTTAGACACAATATAGTGTCGTATCTTGGGTTGAAGAAGATCGTCTTGAACTGGTTAGAATGTTTGGAGGGGCCTGAAAGTGGGCGCTATTAGACGCGTCGTATCACAGGTAACTAAATTCCAAGCGCGTTAAGTGGGTGGGCGATAAGATTACAGTGCAAGTCAGGTCGGTGCATACCACAGTCACATTTGGAGAATCAGAACAGTAGGTAGAATGGGAGTAAAGTCATGTAGTTTTTTATTAAGCATTTATTGTAATTCCTCTGTGAATTGCATCTAAAAAGGCCATTTCTTGGCCACTATCAAGGTATCGTATCGTGACCGTAATCAGAATAGCAAGCGCCGTTGCTTTCGTGTCTTTGTAAACCCACCAAACGCCGTCTACTTCGTATGTACTTCAAATCAAACATCCGGTTCCGTCATGCTCATGGTGTACCTGTTGACCAACAGAGCTGTAAAAACACTCAAAACACGCTTTCATAAAACAGTTGGTTGTTACTTTTCCTTCTCAGCCGTGGTGTCCTTTTCAGCACCATCCCATTCGGCCCAGATATTATCTGAACCTCCGTACGAGAAAGACAGAGAACTGTCTTTTGTTGGGGAACTTTGCAAGATGCCATCAGTGCCGAGGAAGCTACCAAACTCGGCCAAGTGGGAAGGATCTGCATCGAGTAACGGAAGACTGGAAAAGTCAAAGTGGGTGCTGTTCAGATCAAAGTTCGGCTCAGACAATAGTTGTGTGATAGTTCTGCTCAAGGGAGTGTCGAGAACATTATCGAGCTTGCTTTCAAGGTTCAGCCGCGGGCTACGCCTAACGCTCGCAGGGCTTTTGGTTGGTGTTCGTTGCAGTAGCGCTTGTTGATTAGGAGACAGCATATCCCTCACTGATCGAAGAGAACGTGATACGCTCCGTGACACGCTCCGTGTTATGGGACGGTGACTAGGCGTCGGACGAGTTGGTGTCTTAAACAGTACTGAGTCCATGTCAATCTTGGATTTGGGAGGTGGTGTTGAAGGTCGAGCAGGGCTGTTGAACAGTGCCTCGATATCATCATCAAGATGTCCGCCATTGTAAGTCTCGAATGCCATGTTTTCCTTGCCAGTAGCTTCCTTGTTATGTCGACTGTCGTTGATTTTAGCCACATTGACGTTCAACTCTCCAAGGGTCTTCTGTGCTCCTTCTTTACGAGGGGACGGGAAAAGCAGACGTCGAGTGCTTCCAAGCTCCTCGTCAAGGTCCATTTCAATTGGACTCTCGGCTGTTCCGGTACCTCTGGACACTCTGGAATGGGTCGACCCCGGGACTGACTGGCTCATGTCCTTAATATGCCGTCCGTCATCCGCCATCAAGTTGAGCATATTGCCCATGGCCACATCCTCGTTAGCCGTTGTATCCATCGTGCGCGCATCAAACTGCTTAGGAGATGATTGCTGAATTGGACCGAGCGGATCTGTAGCAGGATACATTTGTGAGGTAGGAGCAGGAGCAGGCACAGAGGTACTCTTAGTACGTGATCTTTTCGCTTGCGAATCAGGACCTGCTGATGATCTCTTCTTTCGACTTTGTCCTAAATGCCCAAAGGCATTATCCCATTTGTCTTGAGGGCGGTGGGCGTGATATTTGGCAATCCAGATACCACAGGGATTGCAGAGGAGCTTCTCCGACCATTTGCTACGATCGTCGTCAAAGCCAAGTGCTTTCTTAATAAGCCGGTAGGACAAGGGCTTCTTATTCTCGCCACATTTCAGGATTTCAATGGCAGTAATTCTTCCAGGTTTCTCTGAGTATTCCACAGACTCTGGGATTCCTTCATGATCCTGAACCCAAATCTTGCGCCAAGTAGGAGTTTCAATAGCACCACAGTTGGTGCAGAACGGGGGCATCTCGCCGGCTGCAATTGCCGACTCCAGTCGTTGTTTGATCGAATCCTTCTTGACTTGATTTTTGTTGGACTTGTAAGGGGGGGACGAGGGCATGGGGGGGAAATCGCTCTGCGGGAAAGTGACCTCGGGGAGAGTAGGTAGAAGATTGGCGACTAGAGATGTCTCTGATGGCCCAACAGGGTCACTGGCGGCAACCATCCCGTGAATATTGACCGCTTTAGAGCGGCGAAGGCAGTCTGGAATCTCTGTTGAAGCACGGGGTTCAGCACTCATAGATTGAGAGAGGGAAGATGGTTCAAGAGGCTCGCTAGCTGGCACAGAAGGCAAGGCTAAGACTCCTGCAGACTGTGACCGACCGAGCTGTCGTGGTGCTCGTAGCTTGGGTTTGACGTTGCCAGCACTTGATTTTGAAGTAGGTAAAGATCCTTGAGTAGATTGGTTAGTATCAGTTGACGTGGTAGGCTCAGAAGAACTAGAGACCGCGCGCACTAATTCAAAAAGCGCATCCTCTTCCACCGGCTGAGCCGACTGTTCTGTCCGAGGCTGGGTCGCGGTTGCTGGTGAGGATGCAGAAACAGGCACTGGGCTGTTCTTTTCAGGTGCGTCGGTGGTAGGAGGGGGCGTTGGGGCGAGCGTTGGTGGTTGAGGTAGATTTGTAGGTTGTTTTTGAGGAGGGTTTCGATTCGGTTGGGGCTTAGGAATTTTCTTTGCGGTAACAGGTTCTGAAGGGGGAGGGCCAGCGGGGGTCGATGTTGGTTGAGGAGTGTTGAAGTTCTGGATATGGACAAGGCCCTGACCATCGGGACCATCTTGAATGCGGAAAACTTGAGTGGGGATTCCAGTGCTGTCAATGTCTTCCATCACTTTTTGGGGTTGATGCTTGTGAAACTGGCTCTCTTTAGCTGGATGTAAGATAGGTTCATCGAACAGATCGTCGGTTTCATTATCCATGAAACTCGATGCTTGCCGTTGCAAGGATGGCATTGGGGGCAAGACGGGACTGGACGGGGGTGGACTAGATCGCATGAAGGATGCTGTCGGTGGCAATGGAGGAGAGGAGCGCATATCTTGTGGGCTGTCCTCTGAGAAAGCTGGGGTTTCAACAGGTGATTCAGGAGAGCGGCCGTCCTCTTGACTCGGTGACAAGGCACGAAGAGGCCTTGGGGGAATCTGGTTGCTCATGGCAGCACCCAACTCCTTCCTCATCGATGACTCCCTCCGAGGCTTCAATCCTTTTGGGCCGACCTGAGCAGGGCCACCAAGAGGTCCTCTATCTGGGACGGGTGTAGGAGCCCGGGGAATTTCTTGTAAATGGTTTCCGGCCACTACCTCATTGCTTGCAACGGGGCGGAAATTTCGAAGTGAGCCAGCGGTACTAGCGGTGACACGAAGAGATTCCGGACCAGAAGTGAAAGGATTGGGAGCGGCTTTTTCGACCCTGGTTGGCTTGGCCCTTTTTGCAGCAGGTCCTGAACCACCATCCTCACCTTCTGTACCATCTTCGTATCCAGATGTGTTTCCCTCGGTAGGCTTCTTTCGTGGCCTACCACGAGGCCTACCCGTTGGTGGTTTCTTTCGGGAATTTCTGCTCGAGGGCCTGGATTTCGGGTTTGCTGTGGTTGCTCCGGTAACAGGCATAGGGGCTATTCGCTGAATATCTGGCCCAGAGTTGGCCTGTTCCATGGTTTGACCGACGAATGAACCTCGTCTTTCGTTTGTGCTAGACATTGGTCCTGCCTGGGACAGTGCAGGCGAAGCTACCCGGGACACATGTCCGGTGTGTCCAAAGTTGGGGTTTGATTGTATAAAAGAATTCCATTCTGCACCGGGCGTCATCGCAGTTTCGGCAGGCTTTGCCGATTGTAATGAGGCAGGCTGAGGAGGAATCTGCTGCATGTCCATGGGCTGCATGTCAACGGTCGGTTCAGGCCTTAGAACCCTGCCTGCGGCGGAAAACTTGAGTTTCACCTCAAGTGTCTCACGGTTCCCTCCACCAAAGACAGCAAGGACGTTCTTGGTGACCCGTCCAGTGATCATCTTGGGGAGCTGGGTCATCCAGTCACAACGCATGGAGTCGAGTGCCCATGATAGCATGCCTTGACCGACTAAAGGAGTATCTGGTTCCGAGTAATCGAGTGCGTAAATTGTAAAGTCGCCTTCGCCGTCCTGGCTCGAAAGTTCGGGGCTGCATTCTGTGACTGCCTGTAGACAGGCTCGTAGGTCGACGATGCCAATGGAAGTTCTTTCATCGAGAGGAACTGTCTGCACGTAGAGTGTCTGTGCTGCTCGAGCGAGGCAATTGACTTTGGCCTCTTTATCGAAGGTGTAATGCACCTTGACTGCACATCAAGTTAGCGAGGCCACAACCGAACGCAGTGATTTTGCATACGACCCATAGGTCTCACTTGGACACCCGATTCATTGAGCTCGTTGTTCTGCTGCGTTGTCTGACCGGTCTGATAGCAGCCGCCTTGGTAGGGATTGGGTGTTTGTGATGCCATGGCGATGATTCCCCGGAGGGAAAAGGTCAGAGATGGCCGTCAAGGCGTCAATCGCTATCAACCTCGTATATGATGTGAAAATATTGTGTACTTGGTGTTCAAAGAGGTCTGAGTTCAAGAGGAGAGTCGAGAAGGGAAGAAGCAAGCAAGCAAGCGAGATGGGAAGTAAAACAGTGGAGATTACAATGATGAGTGCTCCGTAGTGGGGAGAATTGATGCTTGAACTCGTTGGCCGGGACGTGATGTGATCTATTCAAATCCGGGTGGCGGGCGTCATGTTCGTGACGCGCTTTAACCCGCCAAAGTCGCGTCGTGAAGTAATGTGGATCGAGTTTAAGTGCCTGCCGATCGAGGTGCGCGCTGGCTAGACAACGCGAAGAAAAAAAAAAGAACAAGCGAGAGATGAGAAAGGGGGGAAGATGGTCAAGGTGATTGATTTTTTGAATATGTGTAGAAACAAAAAGAGATATTGGTTATCAAACCACAAATTTTCAACAACACAAAGACACGATATCTTATGTAGGAGTCGTATTGTGATGCAGCATTCAAGGTCGTGTTAGATCTTCGCAGCACTGCACTGCCTGTACCTGAGAGATGGAGGGCCGCCGTATCACTCTAGTGGTTGATGCGTCAAAGACCCCTGTGGGTTTCTTTGGTCTTAGTGGCTGCAGATATGGTGACGTGAGTTAGCGCAGCCCACTTCTCGACTTCTCAGCTTCCAGATTCTCTCGACTCTCTTTGAACCGCTGGTCGGTCGATGGTGGGGGTGACGGCAGATAGACCCACCTATTCCAGCGCGGAGCCCTTCCCGGGTTTCTTCTGTTCTGAACTCTCACGTGATCGTGTTCTAGTCTTTGTTCTTTGTTTGATCCGAGCCTAGAGTTTGTCGCACTTCTGAAACGGTACGTATCTTTGTAGTTGTTCATCAACTGGAGTCTTTTCTCAGGCCCTTTTGCTTTGGCCAACTTGACAATTGTCGACCTGGCTTCGATGACGGGAAAATCGGTCAAGAAAGTGAAAGAGAAGGAGCGAAGATGTCTTGTCTCTCTTTCGAATCTGTTCATGGGGCGGGCCTCTGTCCCTTTTATATTCTCAACAATAGCCTGAGGTCATCTTTGAACTATGCAAGCTAGCCATCCTATAACCAAATACTGGTCTCCATGACTTTAATCATGTCTCTCTCCTTTGACTCTCTTTTCGAGTCAACGCCCGCTTCGTCTTGTCTTATTTCTCTTCCTTGTCCATCCGATATTACCCCCCGTCTTTACAATTCGAGTTGGTGTTTTCCCCTAGGCTGCCAATACCCACCCAACCCTCCATTCCCATAGTACTTATCTGCCCCTCCTTAACAATCCCTCTGCGGACTGTTTCTCCAAAAGTTGAAGTTTTTCAGCAGTCGCTTGATGTCTCATCATCTTGAATTTTGTGGTTTTCATCCCCGCCCCATGCGCGTTGCTTCATTCGTCGCTTTCTCACCGATAAATATATTAACGATAATCTATCACCAAGTTTTACCGCCATTAACAAATTTCATCAGCATTATTCGTTAACTTGTCTTAATATCACCACATTTTCATCTATCAACATACGCACCACGTATTTTACATCTCGTAGTGACTCCTATTTTTACAGATTATCCAAAAGAATTGCCAGCACATGCAGAATTACAGTTTGCTTCCAGGCGCAACCTCGTCCTTCACCCACACAGCCTTGCCATTGTCGTTCACCGTAGTCTTGCGACCGATGATCTCTCCTACAACTTCAGAGATGCCTTGGCGACCGTTGCGCGATGCAATAATCTTGTTGGCTAGCTCTTCCCGAGTATAATTGCCCTTTGAAAGAACCTTTTCGATCTCCTTCTCTGTGGGCACACCAAGCTCCTGGTGAGGGTACTCCTTGTAAGTACGTTCGGTAAAGAGCTGGAGATCCTTGTTCGAGTCGTATTCGAAGAAGGGCTTGGATACATTGGTGCCGCCAATGGCCGCAAGAGACTCGGGCTCCCACCTAGGCTCATCCTTTCTGATGAGCAAAGACGATACGCCCTCAGTAAAGTCGTGATGCTGCATAAACTTGGTAGCAATCTGGTGCTCCCTCTTGAAGGTCTCGGCAATATCCCACTCGCCACCAACGCGCATCTGGCGTAGAGCTACGTGTAAGGCTGTGGGCGATCGCTTGTGCAGAAGATCTAGTTGCTTCTCTGCCCAGGTCGGCAAGTCAGGATTCTTTGTCTCTGCTTCCAAGGCAGCGATGATCTCGCTGACTGTATGCCTGTTGAAGCATCGATCGATCGCCTTGCGAACCTCGTTTTGCAATTCCATGGGCCTGTCATAAGGAAGACCTGTGCAGAATTCCTCGAGAGTCTGGTTAATGAGTGCCAAGCGTTCAGGCAGAGTGTCGCTGTCCCGGAACCGTAATTCAGCCAGGCGTGCCTCAAGGTCAGGCAAGCTGGTCGAGTGAAGGTAGTGGGTGGCAATGCCGGCGTAGAAGACGTTGGGGCCTCTGAGTTGCGCGCCGGTCAGCGCAAGAAACGTTCCGATGGATCCGTTCATTCGAGGGAGGAAGAAAGAGGCGCCGACGTCGGGGAAAAATCCGATACCTGTCTCAGGCATGGCGAAGACGGTGTTCTCGGTAGCGATTCTGAAAGGAGCGTGAGCGCTCAGGCCGACACCACCGCCCATGGTGATGCCGTCCATAAAAGCGATGTAGGGCTTTTGGTATGTCGCAATGTAGTGGTCGAGTTTGTATTCGAGAGCAAAGTATGCAGCCGACTTCTTCCATCCGTCCACACTCTTCTGGTTGAGCCGTGCAAGTGCAGCGACGTCACCTCCCGCGCAAAGGGCCTTGGGACCAGCACCCTTCAAAACAACAACATTGGCGAGGTCTGACTTTTCCCATTCGATCAACCTAGGCACAATCTTTCGGATCATTGAAGAGTTAAGAGAGTTGAGCTTCTCCGGTCGGTTGAGCATGATGGTTCGCAGGCCATATTTGCTCGCAAAGACTACATCGTCAGGTTTATCTCCATCCTTTGGTCCGATACGAGTCGCCTCAGATGACAGCTGCGATGTTTAAGTTAGTCGTATAGCTCAATCAAATACTCCCGTCCATCCTTACCTGTCGAGCACCGAGCGAGGAGCTCAAGACCTTTTCTTGCTGAACCATATTGAAGCTCCTTGGCAAGCTTCGACTTGTAGCATTAGCTGCAGCACCAGCTCGGACTGCAAAAGTTCGGAACGACATTATATTAAAAGGAGAATTGGCGATGCGCACATGCGATCGACATGCGCATCAACGAGAGGAATGAGGGGGGTATATGATGTGCCTTGGAGTCTTGTCCGAGGTCCGCGGCAATGCTTTTTCCAACCTCCGCATCAAACCGCCCCAAAACCAAAATTGATAGCAGCCACACTTTTGATAGTGGGATCCATCATCCAAGGTTTCTCGCCTGCTAAGTCAGGAACTACGACACCTGACCTATCATAGGCCCTAAAAGAAAGACCCACCAACGCGTCCAATCAGACACGTTCTGCTCCAATCGTCAACTTTTCGAGCTCTCTGAGCTTCAGCCTTGCGCGCCGCAATACAACATCTCATAACCACCAAGCAATACCATCAACATGTCGGACCCTAAGATTCAGTACGCCCCAACACACCCAAACCTGACTCAAGGATGCTAATAAATTACATAGGGAGCTTCTTGGCAAGCCGCGATCCGAACTCACGTACGTGTCCACCAATAATTGCTGCCTTTTTGGCCCCGCGACAGGTCAACAATTGCTAACATGCTGTACAGCGAGTACGAGATCGCCCAACTCGAAGAGTACGAGTTCTCTGCCGGCCCTCTCTCTATCCTCCAGACCGCCGTGCGATCACACGTCCAAGTTCTCATCTCGATCCGCAACAACCGCAAACTCCTCGCGCGTGTCAAGGCATTCGACCGACATTGCAACATGGTTCTCGAGAACGTCAAGGAAATGTGGACAGAGACTCCCCGGTTAGCTGGCGGAAAGAAGGGTAGACCAGTCAACAAGGATCGATTCATCAGCAAGATGTACGTTTCTAGCACCAACGCCTGCAGACCCCTTTCTCGAATGGCGGTGACCCGAAATTCTGGCACTGATTACTAACTTCATCACAGGTTCTTGCGAGGCGATAGCGTTATTCTGGTTCTCCTAAGCTAATTTTCCTTTACCGCATGATCTTGGAGGGGTGAGGACTTGATTTTGAGAATGGGATGTTTTGTATGTCTTACGGGCAAGGCTCACAGGGACTCCATAGGCGTTGAAAACATGATGATTTGCGCATACAATTCCTCTTCATTACGATGTGCCTATGACTACTCCAACAATATTACCATTCTGCGATTGCTCAGTCTCCACTCGTCTCTGCCGTCAATGTTTCGGCTGCAACCGATAGCGAGCACCGTCTAACCACTCAGACCGAGGAAGAAGCTGGCCAGCCCCCAAGCACCAGGATCGGGAACCTCCTGATATCCGCTGCCTCCGATATAGACAGTTCGACCCAAGCTGGCCTGCATGCCCTTGGTCTTGTTGGCCCCTTCCAATGCTGCCTCGGCTGCCTTCTTGACGTCGCCTGTCTGGTTCAACGTTTCCACGAAGGGGTGGAGAGCGTCGACTAGAGTGCGGTCACCTGGACGAGCGGGTGTGTACTTGGCTAGAGCATCGCTGCTTTTCTTGAGAGCTTTGGCCCAAATTTCAGGAGACGCATTGCCCGGTGCCAGTTCTCGAAGAGCCTTGACCAGGGCGTTGAGGAAGATGGCATACAGAGCGCCCGAGGTTCCATCCATGGCTGTTTCCACGATTGTCACGATGCGGGCAAGGTCCACAACAACATCGCCAGTAAGAGGGCGTTGTTGCATATGTTTGAGAATTGCTGCGTCGTGTGAGTATGTGAGTGTTATTTAGGGTTGATGAGACTTACCTTCAGCACCTCGTTTCAATCCAATACCGCAGTCACCGTCCCCAACAACTGTATCATAGCGCGTGACTTCGGGCTCAGCATCGATGACCCTTTGCAGCGCATTCTTCAACGATGCTTGCGCGGTACTTGCATCCGTCTTGAGATCACTAGACTTCGTATCCTCGGTCGTACTAACACGATCTGTTCTTGTGCTGGTGTTTTTGGCCTCCCAAGTACTGGTTTTGATAGGAGCAGACCAGCCGACGACTTCGCTGGGTGCATCAAGCAGCTCAATCATACTCGGAGCGTCAAAATCAGGGGCTACGACGTTGAGAAGAGAAATGCTGAAACCCAGGCCGTTGAGACTGGTCATGTAGGTGCCGCTGAGTATCCTGACGGGACGAATATTGTATTTGGACTCAAGTTGGCTCGCAACCTCTGCTGTGATGCCGCCCATCTCGAGAACACTGACTCCTCCTAGATTGTTGACCATGAGGATGACTTCTTTAGAGTTCACGTTAACGAACGCTCTGTCTTTGTCATTTGTGTCGAGCAATTGCTGAAGCATTTTGGTCACAAGGTCAGGCAATTCGACCTTTTCGCGTCCCGAACCAGGCTCGTTGTGAATGCCCATACCCAATTCCACTTCGTCTGCTGCAAGACTTGCTTCTGAATCGACTTTGCGACCGGGAACATGAACATGTTCAAGACTGGCGCCCACGCTGACAATGTTGTCTGCAGTTAGCTGAGCATATTTGGCTACCTGCTCCAGAGGCCTCCCTAGAGCAGCGAGGGCACCTGAGATCTTGTGGACGAGAACAGTGCCAGCGATTCCACGGCGGCCGACCTTTCCAGCTTTTGCGCGGCCAACTCCAACATCATCGCCTACAACGACCATTTCAACGTCAAGCCCTGCAGCTTTTCCCTTTTCAACAGCCATGCCAAAGTTGAGGACATCGCCGGTGTAGTTCATTACGGTAACCAATACACCCTTGGATGTATTGACACGAGAAGTGATGGCCGCGCGTATCTGTTCCGCTGAAGGAGAGGCAAAGATGGTACCAGCTACAGCAGCGGAGAGCATACCTTGGCCGACCATGCCTGCGAAGGATGGCTCATGGCCAGAACCGCCGCCTGAGATGATCGATACCTGAGGTTTGGCATTGGAATCAGGACGACGGTATATGACTTTGAATTCTGGATCTAGAGCAACAGATGGGTTGGTGAGAGTGAGACTGTGGAGAGCTGAGGAGACGAGATGGGTTGGATCGTTAACAAAGTGTTTGGCTGACATGACGATAGTGATGGAGACAGATGGTCAACTAGATTATGGAGAAGAGAGGTTTTGAGATGTTGAGTTATCAATTGTATTATTTTCTTTGGGCACTCGAGTTCTTTTTCAATTATCTTCTGCCAAGACAATTGTTGTCAACTGATGATCAAGCTGAACCGAATCAAATCAGATGAGGTTCTGTTTGGCTGTAATGGACGAAGGATGAAGCTTTGAGTGGGGGAATCGCGGGGTTTGGAGGCGGGGTTTGAGAGGCGTGAGGAGTTGAGGCCGGGGTACGGTACGGGACTTGTCACGGCAGGAATCATCCATTGGGGGTTGTGTTTGCTTTGCCATCTGTTGAGGACGCCCAGTTCTTAGTCCACTGTAACGGCATGTGGTAGTTTAGTTTGGTAATCATGAGGCTAGATGAGAGGCTGTTGATGGAGCCGTTGAGATGTATGTAAATCCTGTTATGGAAGTTGTTAAACAATGTTGCTCTACAAAAACCAGGAATTCAGATTCAATACACAGTGGCTACCTGTTGCGAAATGGAATTCCAGAGTACATTGTAACTAACTATCTTGTGATATTCTGTGCAATTGATGTCAATAAATTAGTATTGGGCCAATGCTCAACGTCGACATGAAATGTTTCGCATGTGCCTCTGTTGATCGCAAGTTATTTTTGTATGAACCACGATGATAACTCCTTTCTGAAACAATGGCTTTAAGCATGAAAACAAAGCTTGTTAGGGATAAAAGGACTCCTCATCTCATAATGTTTACGCGGCCATGAATGCGCGTACCTGCGTGCGTGGTTAGACGTAAAGTGCTCAAGGTAAAGCAAGCTAGACAGGAGTAGCAGGGATGAAAGCTCCACCAATACAGTATTACAACGGTGTTCCAGAAGGAGCCTACCTAGGTAGGTAGTTTTCACTCCGGGAATAAGTTTGAAGGAAAGGGCATCATTTGAGAACAAATTAAACTGCTATTCCGGCTTCCGGCTTGGCTGAATTCGCTTAATAGATCTCGTCTTTTTATACGACTAACTGGCCGGGCTATTACTTGGGTCAGTACTTGGATATTTATTGTACTTGCCTGACTTTATGTATGTAGGTAGATTAGTACATAGCTAAAATCGCTATCTCATCAGTTTCGGCCGAATTAAAGCAGAAGCTCCATAGTTCATAGTTCTCAACCCGCTCTTCAGGTCATGCAAGAAAAGGGATCGAGACGATTATTGGATCATGCAACTTACGGAGCCGCATTTCTTTTGTACATAACCAACTGGAACTTTATCTACAGTGCCTGTACTGAGACGATCATAATTACTCCTATTATCTACTATCTAGATGGACATCTATTGTAACTACATACTATCCAAACTGTGCCTTGCGCATCTAGTCCAGTAGCATCACCTTCTCGCCTCTGCTGCATGTAGGAAGAACTTCAGGGATTGCAGGCAACCCGACTCTTGATTTCCATTTCTCGTCTGTGCTGCTTGCTGATGTAGAATAACAACAAACCCCTGACGATCCACCACCCTCTACCAGGACCCATTCTACCAGTTCGCTACAAGTGCATAGCCCCAAGATGATGCATCGTCAGCCAATTATTCCCAGTGATGGATTCCTCCATGGGCAGTTTCATTTCCAAAGGACCTTTCGCTTTCCACCTCATCTGTAGGTGGAGTCACGTTGACGTACCGCCGAACACCCTACAAGGTATCAATGTCAATCAATGTCAGTGCTGACAGGGTCGAAAAACGGGGTGACTCGAGTCCTGTCTCCCCGTGCCCAGTTTTTACAAGAAAGAGTAGGATCCTTTTCTCTTTCTCTCTTCCATATACCCATTTCTTCTTGTAAAGTCGATTCATCTAATCATTCCNNTCTTCTTGTAAAGTCGATTCATCTAATCATTCCCTTCTTCGCTGTGATTCTTTCGTCCCTCGTTTGTTAATCTTCCCGCTTGCCATCTATCGTCTGTACATCTTAAAAGTATCATCTTGGCATCACATTTAAGCGGAAACAACTCTCGATCCGGTCTTGGCATTCAACAGGGTCTAATTCGTCTATTCTTGAGTCCCGTCTTGGTATTCTTGCGTTTTGGTTAAGCTGCCAAGATGCGATCGCTGCTTCAAACGACTACTGCCGTCCTTGGTTGGACGGTAGCAGCAAATGCCTACGATCTAACAATAGATGATAAGAGTAAGTTTATTCTTATTGGAGAGATATTATGCATACTGACAGTCATCAGAATCAGTCGAAAGTGCAGCCGGCAAGGCTGCCAAGGGCTTGACAAGTTGGTACACAGGAATGAACCCAGGCGACACACCAGGAAACTTGCCAGATCCCTATTACTGTAACTATCCCCATCTCATCATGATAGAATTATACTAACTCTGAGAAGGGTGGGAGGCCGGAGCCATGTTCGGCACTCTAGTCGATTACTGGTGGCTTACAGGAGACGACAAATATAACGCCATCACAAAACAAGCCTTGATTCACCAGGCTGGAACAGACGGCGATTACATGCCCGACAATCAAACCATGACCGAAGGAAACGATGACCAAGGCTTCTGGGCCATGGCCGCAATGTCAGCAGCCGAGCACCAATTCCCGGACCCCCCCGACGATGTCCCAGGATGGCTCGCGCAGGCACAAGCCGTCTTCAACGAGTACGTCAGCCGCTGGGACGACGAGTATTGCGGTGGTGGAATGCGCTGGCAGATTTTCAAGTGGAACACAGGTTACGACTACAAAAACGCCATCTCCAACGGCTGCTTCTTCAACGTTGCCTCACGCCTGGCGCTGTACACGGGCAACGAAACTTATGCAGACTGGGCTGAGAAGGTTTGGGACTGGCATGTCAAGGCCGGAGTTGTGACCGACAAATTTGAAGTTCTTGACGGTGTCCACATTGGTAAAGACAAGTCATCCGTTTGCGACGATATCGACAAAACGCAATGGTCCTACAACACTGGTGTTTTCCTTCATGGCGCTGCCACCTTATACAACCTCACTTCAGCCGACAAGTGGAAGAAGCGCGCCGATGGCCTTCTTGACGACGTCTTCAACAAATTTGTCAAGGATGAGATCATCTATGAGCAATTTTGTGAGCCACATAAGCAGTGCAGTCAGGACCAGCAGAGTTTCAAGGGATATCTTGCCCGTTGGTTGGCCGCCACCACACAACTGTACCCAGCTACCAACGACAAGATCATAAAGCTCCTCAAGACAAGTGCCCAGGCTGCTGCCAAGGTCTGCACCGGCTCTGGAGAAGGATACAAAGGTCCTGCTGGTACAGCTTGCGGTTTCTCTTGGACAACCGACACCTTTGATGGCTCCATTGGTGTAGGACCTCAGATGAACGCTCTCTCGATTCTCATGTACACACTTGTCGAGGGCGCAAAGGGACCTGTCACATCAAAGACCGGAGGAACATCCAAGGGCGACCCTGGTGGTGGTAACACTGATGCCAACGATGACGACGGAAAGCCTAAGAGAAAGGACATTACTGGTGCCGACAAGGCTGGTGCTGGTATCTTGACGTTCCTCTTCGTGGCTGGTGTCATTGGAGGTGTTTCTTTTCTCGTTCTTGACCTTTAGATATAAAGTGCTACTAGCTAGCTATTAGGGATATGGCGTTGTGGTAGGATTTGTGATATCTTTACGTCACTGGGCGTTATGAATGTTTTATAACTTGGATACCTTTGTCTGTACTTGGTTTGAAATGAGGCATAACCCCCCCCCCTCCGTATTTTATAACTAACTCCTTGCCCAAAAGACTCCT